>CXYZ01013298.1:416759-462631 GCA_900006705.1 Sonneratia caseolaris | reverse complement strand
TATTTAATAAATAATATTAATCATATAATATTAATAATAAATTTACATGATATCAATATGATTTATAACAAAAATCATTCATATAATCATTATATTAAATAAAATTTTAATATAAAATATAAATATAAATCTAATCAAATAAAATATGTATATTATAATATATTTTTATTTTTTTAATTTTAAGTAGATCGGTTTTTTTATCAGTTCAATTAGTTTCACTTGTCGGACCGAGGACAAGCCGATTCAACTAGAGTTAACCTCTTTAAAAGTGCAATTGAGTTTTTTTTATAGGAATCGGATCCGATGAGTGGCCGATTATCAATTGAATCAATTGGCCTAATCCGATTTTTAAAACATCGGTTAGAAAATCTTCTCACGCTCGCCCCCCTTCCTCCGCTAGTACTTAGTAGTTAGTACAACTCCCTCCGCCTCCTCTTTTCCTCTCCTTGTCTAGCTCAGCCCACGGCCCCCTTTCGTCTCCTCTCACTAGAAAATCCTTGAACATATCCACGAGAATCCCTTTCATCCCTATTCCTCCAAATCTCTCAATCCAAATGTGCCTAAATTGGCTCTCTTATTTTCTTTTTTGGCCAACCTCATTCGGTCTCTGTTGGTGCGACAAGTTTTTGATAAGATTGACTAATTATAAATCTTGTAAAGATGAAGCCTTGTCAATAGAACTGTCAAAATTTGACACGGCTTGAAAGTATGACCCGAGCACAGCACTAAAAAAATGTGCCTCGGTTGGGGTTTTTAGGCTGCCTAAGATATTCGGTTGTGTCGATTCACAAGTACGAAAGTAATTTTTATTCGTATTTTTTACCATAAAAAGAAAATTATAAGAAATTGTGTAAAAATAATTAATTATATATATAATTCATTTATATTAATACAAAATTTATGTTAATAGGTGAATTATATCATTGAAAAATATTTTAAAATATAAAATTATTTAAATTTGTTTTTGAAAAATAATTTATTTGTGTTATTCTTACCAACCCCGGATGGCCCGAAACACGAAACACTCGTATCCATATAAGAATTTTCGGGCCATTCGAAATGGTAGGCCATCGTTGGCCTGCCTGAATTCACATGTGTACTTGTCGATGACCAAGCATTGATCCTCGAATTCAGACCAGTGGCAGAGATCAATATTCTTGTGGGTTGGCAAGTGATCTACGCACTCTTATGCTTAAATGTCAGAATCCGTAATGGAGTTAGTGTCGATGCTTCAATTCCCTGGGAAGGGAAACCGTTGTTGAAAAGCCCAGCCGCTGAATTGCAATTCAGAAGCTCCCAACTTCCATGTTGCAGAGTCAATTTGGTATAATTATCGGACTCTGAACTCGAGGGTTTTCCATGTGGGGAGAAGGTGGAGGGAGGCCGTGGGCCGTGCTCAGGGAAGAGGCCATGGAGGGAGAGTTCGGTGCCGAAGGCGAGCAGAGAAAGAGAGGAGTGAGAGGAGGAGAGGCGTGGTGGGACAAAGGTTAACAGTGATAAACCTCTGGGTCTTCTTCACAAAGGGGAGACAAATTCTGATGCAAATTACACATGTCATTCTCTCATAGGGTTGGCTCGTATTTGAGTTAGTGCTCTTAACCCACAGGCAAGAATTTCTCCGAAATGGCGGAACTGAAGCTCGCTAGCCGACACTCACGAAAAAAAAGTGAACCGCTTTCCCGATCTATTAGTAGGTTTGTTTTTTGGGTGAATGATTGGTTTCATCATAAAATTTTTATAATTTTTTTAATTTTCTCATAAATTTTTAAATTTAACCAAAATAAATAGTCATTTTCATCCCCCCACATCTATCATATCTATAGTTTTAATTTTNATCCCTTATTACCCATAAACAAAAAAATTCTTCTATATTGACCGCTTATTTACTTTTATGACTTATTTCCTAAAATATTCTATAATATATGTAGAGCTCTCCACGACCTCCGATTCTATCCACCCACTTCGCTGACACTTGATTCTTCTTCGCCCTTTCTCAGTTGGCTACCAAGAGAAGAATTGATTTGTGATCTCATCACCAATTTCTCAATTCCCCAAATTTGAGCTAATTCAATTAAAAATCCTAATTTTTGGCAAACTCCAAGATCCCTCTCTCTGGGTTTCCCCTTTTCAAACTGGCAATATGTACGACAAACATGTAGGGACAAATTTGTCAATCATCTCCTGCTTTATTTTTTGAAATATAGATAGATAGACAGATAGATATATTATATTGATGCCCTTTGTACCAAGTTAAGTTCTAAGAAAATAAAAACATGTCTTTTTAGAAGTGCGTAATTGACCAGCGGGCACTGGTCAAATCCAACCGGTTCGTTCTCGATTAATTAGTTACTCTTCAAGTGTACGTCCACCAGTTCAATTATCAAGTGCGATGCCCAATTCAATATAAACTAACTTGATGATAAACCACGTAACCTTACGCCGGGAATCTTTCGCTGATCCACGCATGTCGCAGAGATAGGAGCCTCGTTGGCTTTTTGTAGCTCGGAACTGGCTAGATAACATAGTCATCTAAACGATCCTAAAGCATGGTCAAGCCTTGTCACATCGGTATTGTTCCTCTCGCAGATCACTGCGAATCACCATCCCCAGGCCCAATCGATCTGTTCTACATGGGAAGAAAAAGAAAAAGAGAGCAGCTCGTGAGTGGATTGCTAGGAAACTAATTACGTGTTGTAATTGAGTGAATAATAGTCAATGTGGACGATCAAACTAGTCCTCTCTAGTTGTGAAAGTAGAGCCGAGAGGTAATAGAATTTGATACGGTTTAAAAGTATGGTACAAAAAATTACGCATGACCTAATGTTTTTGGGTCATATTGAAAAAAATTATACCGGTTCGAAAGTATAAAAATAAATCTTATAATAAAAATTTTGAAAAAAATTTAAAAAGTTATTAAATATATATAATTATATTTTAATATTTAATTTAAATTAATATAAAATTTAGATTAATCGATCATTCATATTATAAAAAATTATTTTAAGACATAAATTATTTATATTTATTTTTAAAAATCAATTATTTGTGTAATCCGTGACTACCTTAGGTTGCCCAAAGCAAAAAAATTCATACCCGAACCGGGATTTTTGGGCTGCATGAGATGGTGGGGCGTGACAACACGGCCTGATAATAGATTCATGCTGAACCGAGCCGAGCCGAGCCGAGCTGAATTGCCAGCTCTAGTAGAGTCAGACGTAAATGAGAAGCGATGGGTCGTGTAGATAATGTGTAGATAATGATTGATTAATATTTTGATAACTTAATTGAAGGGAATATAGATAACAATGGGTAAGTCGTAATCGGTACGCCTACGAGCTAGAAGCTTTTTGCGAAAAAAAAACTAAGATTTTATCGAGCCATCTCGAAGAGAATCAAAGCAAAGTGAAGTTACCTACCGAATCACGAAGGAACAAAAAAAAAAAACATTAATGAGAATCATCTTCAATAACATGTGATGCTTCACGGTACTTAGTAGATTTTTCATGAAATGAGATTTTGGATTTGACGAGAGAATTTGTGGCGAAAGGGAAATGCCCAGCGCATAGAATGATACCAAACCGAGGACATGAAGCATCGGGTTACAGAAATCGGACTCAGTGTATGGACAACTGATAAATACCAGATGCTCGTGCTGGGGAATAATCCCGCCTGATATATGTAGATACGATGATTGTGATTTCACTGCCTTCCGCACCCTACAAACACACACACACACACATTTACACGACTGTCGGAGCCTCTCGTGGGTTCGGTCGGTCGGTCGGTGATGCGTAGCTCATCAAATCTACAAGGGAAAATATGCATCGAATCGTATAAGCTCATATTTGATGGTATCATGACAACATTATATTCTCTCAAATCGCCATATGACTGAAAGTAGGATTGATTAATGTGGAGATGGGGGCAGATATATGACAACAATAGTAATGAGATTATTCCTCATCCTACTTTATCTTGCCGTCGGCTACACACTCGAATAATGCGATGACTCCATGTGTATGTTCCTTCCAAGCTGCGTGCGGTGTCAGTTCTCTTTTGTTTTGTAGTTTTTCTTTTTGTTACGTCATGTGTATAGCACCTTACATAATAAGAAATTTAATGGGTCATCACAGATTCATATCTCAGTCAGGTTATTTATTTTTATATAAAACCCTCCCACCATATATTTTTACAATTTATAAATTTGAAATCTAATGCTAACTTCAATCCCATATATAGGCGATTAATAAATGCATNTATCTTGCCGTCGGCTACACACTCGAATAATGCGATGACTCCATGTGTATGTTCCTTCCAAGCTGCGTGCGGTGTCAGTTCTCTTTTGTTTTGTAGTTTTTCTTTTTGTTACGTCATGTGTATAGCACCTTACATAATAAGAAATTTAATGGGTCATCACAGATTCATATCTCAGTCAGGTTATTTATTTTTATATAAAACCCTCCCACCATATATTTTTACAATTTATAAATTTGAAATCTAATGCTAACTTCAATCCCATATATAGGCGATTAATAAATGCATAGGGATATTTGCCTCGTGCTGACCATGAACCTGGCCTGATTTTCGGGCTGGAATTGCTGCTGTCATTGTTACACCACGGCAGTGACAATCACAGGACATGATCAAGCCTGAGCTCGAATTTGGAATATTTTCACTGCGTAGATTATAAATGGCAAAGTTTATGTAGTCTGAAACTGCGGACTTGCTGCACGCGCCTGATATTTTTCCACAGCAACAAGAAAAATCAGATGGGGAACCATAAATCTTGTTAAATAGATGTTATTTCTAGTGCCAAATTCATATGAGAAGCAATAAATGCGGTGCAAAGGTACCGCACTAAATGTAGAAATTATATGTTAATTCTTGTATAAGGCACTCCATACCCTTTTCTCTCATCCATGATTTTTTATATAATCCAAATTTGTTTTATTGTGTGGAAAATTGTGCACAGGAACTCATTAAAAAAATGTAAAAAAAAAGAGAGGCTCCATGTGCATATCAGTGCGCTTTTGTCATGTAGCCATTTTTCGAACTGTCATCAATCATGTAATCCTATCTTTGGAAATCTATATACCGACTCTCTCCCGATTCTAAAACTTGATATTTAGAAAGAACCTCAATTTGAGTAGCTCGAAAATACACATGTACAAGGCGTACCCCAGGGCACAATGGGCCATCGTCAGATCCATCTTGTACGCTGTGATCGGAGTCAATCTCAAGGCGGCGGGGGGTTTTCCTTTGTTTCTTTCAGGGTCTCCTAACAATCGCAGATCCTCGCGGGATGAAAGCTCACTTTCGTTAGGCTAAGGGATAGCACTCGTACCACAATGAAGTGTTTCTAGTCCGGTATGAGAGTGAGACTCTTACCTTCCCTTAAAATAAAAGGATTTTATTCAAGCATTTTAAATTAAGAGAAATCAATATTAGAAATTTTTTTTTCTTTTACTTTTAATTTGCTCGTCTGGCTTGAGTTGGAATTAGCCTTTTGATCCGATTGAGATTTTCAATAGCAGGCGGAAAAAAAAACAAAAAAAAGAGGTGAGGACGGCACAGATGCCAATAAATTATCAATATTTTAAGTGAATGGGATTCACATGTGGAGTCCATTACTCCTATTGCTCTGCAATTGAGCACTGCTTCAGATTCTGCTAATTCTCCACTCCTTATTTCGTCTGTGCCTCATCTTCTAGTACCCCCAATGCCATCATCATTAATTAAAGATGTATATGAATGACATTTTCCTTCTCTGCCCTCATGAAAATTTTCTTCGCTCTTCCATAATTCCTGACTCCCTTTTTCTTTTTTGAGCATTTTGAGGGGAAAGGTAAGCTCCTCCCTACCTTTAAATCCGACCCTGCCTCTTCCATTTTCTGGGCCTACACCGCACACTCCACAGCCCTCTGCTCCTCCTCCGTTTCACTGCACAAGTTCTGGAGAAGGAAGGGGAAGCACCGTTGGCTTCTCTTTTTACAAGGTGACATCTTCCTCTTCGACCTAATCAAATGCAACAGCCTGAAACGTTTTTGTCTCGGGTTTCTAGCTTGCTCTTGTTCTCATATATGCATAGAAACATATAATTCGGGGCAAATCCACAACCCCCAAAACAATTCATAATTCACTTCCTCTTCCCGTTTGGGTTGATCTCTGGGCATTTCCTCGTTTATAATATATACAATATATTTGGGAATTTGAGTGACTACGCATGATGTTATTTGGCTTCCATTAGGGGTTTCTTCTTCCAAATGCCTCCTCCCCCTGTCTCTCCTCGTTCCTTGTCACAAACATGAATCGTGCATGCTTTTCGTTTTCCCCTCCATAAAATCAGCCAAAAGAAAATATCTGAGATTTTTTCATTTCCAACCCCTTTCGGCAGTATCACACTTAAAAACAGGAACCGATCGAGAAAAAGCCCACAAAACTTATAACTGGGCATTCTATTCAAGAACAAACCTTTTAATTCCCTCAAATCATCAGTCCACCAATTTCTGTTCCGACCCGAAGTTACAAATGATCTTCCAGCTGTAGCGCCCACTGCTCAATTGCCATATTAACCGTAAGCGTTTGCCATTTCTATCCTTCAGGATCAGCAAGCGAAAGAAAGAAGAGAAATGGATGAGAAGACCGGCAGAGAAGGAGGATCTGCGGCACCCAAGAAGCTGCAGAAGAGCTACTTCGACGTGTTGGGACTGTGCTGCTCATCGGAGATACCGTTGATAGAGAGCATCCTCAAACAGCTTGACGGGGTTAAGGATGTTTCCGTCATCGTAGCGTCGAGAACCGTTATTGTCGTTCACGACAGTCTCCTCGTTTCGCAGACCCAGATAGGTAAGTAGTTGGAATTATACGCATTAACTCATGCTTTTTTAACCTTAATTTTAAAAAAAAAACCTTGCTTAATGCTTTTCTCGTTCCTCTTATTGTGAATAATTATTTTTATTATTATCTTGGCCATATCTTGCTTGTATGTTAGTAGTGGCCAATCACCAATTGCCATCTCATCCACATTGTTTCAGACCCTGGTCCGACTTGTTCAAAAGGAATTACCTAACAATATTTATCTATGTAATTTTTGTAGTGGGGGTTTCAGTACATAGTTGTATGGCGGTAGATTTCTAATTCTAGTTCCTAAGCGAGACTCCACGGTGTGTTCATCCCTAAGCTTATGTCACTCCTTTCTTTCTAGGGCCATAAGATTGGTGATAGAGAGACCCTATAAATCGATTGAAATACCAGAATTATACTAGACCCACCATGATTCACTAATAAAGCTTCAAACTAATCCCAAAGACCATGAATTAGTAAACCGCCTCCAATCTCCAATAAAACCTTATGGAAATCAGCTAATTGAAAATGACAACGTTTGATGCTTGTGAGTATTGGAACTTTGGTTGCTCATTATGTCAGCGACAAGGTGCATTGTGGTGTGCAATCAGCAAATCGCTGTGCCAGCCGGTGGACGATGCTATCCGTAGTACACGGGATCTGAAACCCAGTAGTGCTTGGTGGTCAGGACAGTGTCCGACTTTGATCAAGGACTTGTCTCACCCAACATCCTTAGACCGAAGACACCTTCCGCTGCTAAACTATTCCTCCTTCACTTCTTGATAGGAAGCACATTATTATATATGCACTAGTTGCCTTAGCATGCTAATTATCTGCATTTTGATGGAAAATCTCTATCAAAAAACATCATCTAATTTACATATGAAAGAGCATGATCTAATTTGGTACGTTTATGATGCTTTCTTTTCTTTTCATTTCATGTGAACGAACATGGCCACCATAAATGATTGCTTGGTTAGAAAGGATGGAGGGACAGATCTAGCTAGCACTGATTCTTCTTTCCGACGTTTCTCAGTAGAGACGGAAAGTTACCCTTAACTTCGAAGGAAAATAAGAAACTCATGCCCCTGAATTCATGTATGGCATGGAGAATTAAATGGTGCTGAATAGGTGCTGAGTTAGGAATCTCTCGATTTTCGAGTGGTGACTCGTACTAAACTCAATCCTCTTCTCGAGATTTCAAAATTTTTTCGACGTAAGTGGCTCTGTCAACTAATATTTAATTATCTTGAAGCAAATCAGACCTGTCACGTAATCTTGATTAGTGGATATCAATTAGAATAATACTTGGGTCTCTTTTCCTTTTCCTTTTTCCCGTCCTTGCGTTTGCCTTTTTTCTCAAGCTTCCCTATTTTCTTTCCCTGAATATCGCAGTGAAAAAGATGAAGGCAAAAGTTTGAAAATTTCAATTTTACACTGCCATTATATATTAAATTAATATATAAAGTTGGGTTATATTATGCTTGTTGTGGATCACCAGACACGTTGTCCATGATGATCATATTCTTTTCTCGATATACAGTGAATGCCTTGAACCAGGCAAGGCTGGAGGCGAACATCAAAATGAGAGGAGACTGCGACCACAAGAAGAAGTGGCCGAGCCCATACGCGATCGCTTCCGGTGTGTTGCTCATGCTTTCTTTACTGAAGTACGTCTACCACCCGTTGCGATGGCTCGCCCTAGGAGCTGTCGCGGTTGGCATCATCCCCATTGCCTTGAGAGCCATGTCTGCCGTCCGGAATGTCCGTCTGGACATCAATGTCCTTGCCCTCATCGCAGGTGACTCGAACTTATTTTTCTGATGCAGAATTCGTTCTGTGTTTCAACTACTAGCTCCTTTCACCTTTGATTGGCAAGTTAAGTCTCATCTTCTAGTGCGTTTCATCCACAGATTTATTTCGTGATAACACGTCATGTGCTCACTTTTTTTTGGGGGGTGGGGGGCTCGCATATGATTGTAAAGTTTTGTTGTCCACATGTTTATTTTATTTTAATTATTATATAGAAAAATTCATCAATACAAAATAGGATATGAGAATATGTAAATAAAAATATACAAAAAAATTTCATAATAAAAATTGAACTTATAATCTTTTAAAAAATGTAAAGTTGAAAATAATAACACTATATTAAATCTTCTAAACCCCTTTCTCTATTGCCCACGTCTTTAATCTTCAGTTTCACCCACTAGCTAGTGCCTTTGGACCGATTACTTACCTGGCATCCACATAGTTCGAACATCTTGGTGGTGCGAGGTCAGGGAGGACGTAATTATAGCCCACTAAGCATGCGGGGCCCTAGGGTTTTGACCGATTTCGTGGGTGGCTGGTTTCTGTTATATGATAATGATGCAATCCCATTTGATATTTTTGGCATTGCATGTGAAAAAGAAATCAGTTGTGGCTTTCCTTTTGTGGGAGGAGAAGGAGAAGACAAAATATGTCTCTTTATTTAACAATTCCAATTCTGGGATATATTCCAAATCCGAACCCAAAATTAGGTTCCTTCACAAAATTAGCCACATCATATTATAGTTGTTGGAAATTGGAAGGCTTGCTATACACACACACACATATATATATATATGTATATGTATTTGGCGAAGAAATTCCATTAAGTTCCTTCCTCAAACTTCCTTCTTTTTTCTTATTTCTTTCCCTTTATGAATATATGCAATATGGAATGGGCCATGAACAGACAATGACTTCAGACATGCATAGATTTGGCACCACTACCTTTGTGAGTTCCTTTTCACAGGGACCACGTTTGCATTACCTTTTATTTTTATTTTTTTTAAAAAGGCATCTCTTTCCAGCTAGAAACTCAATAGTGCCATATTTCTCCTGTCTTATAATAATTTATATGTCCATCTAATAAGGTCAATACGAATATGAGGACGTGCTATTACTATCGGTAACTAAAAGTCTTGAATTTCAATAATATTAAAAAAAATTGAGATTCATATACCCATTCATTCTTAACTTTCTTCTACTTTTTCTCCATCCATAGTCTCCCTTCTTAACTAAAAATAATATATAATTAATATTGTAGAGAAATTAAGATGATAGAACCGTCTGTTACATTCTAACGAAGTCCACATCTACATATCAGTGATGATGTTATTACATCAAAGTTCAAATCTCCATTTCCCTTTCATGTGGTACATTCATAGATATATGCCAATTCGACTTCTTTAGAAGGTCATAAGAAGAATCTCAACAGTTAATGTAATACATGTTCCCCGACACGACTGTTCATTGATAAGGAAGAAAGTATGACACGATCGTCTACTACAGTAAACTGGTGGCATAAAGTTACCCTCAACCGGCACTGTCTGTCCGGTCATTTACAATTTACGTTCATCTGGTTGATTATGCTTGGAACCTCTTTCGTGCATTTGGCAGTGACTGGGACAATAGCTATGCATGATTATGTGGAAGCTGGAACCATTGTGTTTCTGTTTTCAATTGCCGAATGGCTCCAGTCAATGGCCAGCCACAAGGTAAGAAATTTCTTCCCTACGATACTTTTTCGAATCCCAGAGGCTCGTATTGATCGGTTTTTAATCACAATACTACTAAAGCGGCCACATTGCGCACATCAAATGCAGGTTGTTGATAATTATTTCCTGAACCTTGTTCTTTTGGAAGTTGTCTGAGTGCAAGTTAAAGAGCTCTTCAGAAGCATTTTCAGAAAAATGAGCTTAGTCGAATAGCAGTCAGTGAATGAAGTCTCTGACTCCCCGCTTAGCAAATTAATAATGAACAACTCTGCAATTTCACCAGTTTATAAAAGAGCAACCATTACCATTTCTCCTCTAAAATCTATCTTTGAGAACTAGAAAAAGGGTGTTTTCTGTATTAGTGGGGATGTCTGAAGCAGATGCTTCAATGTTTTATTCCTGGTAGCATCGTGAATGAATCCGGGTTGCTGTTTATTCAATCAGGCAACAGCTGCCATGTCGTCTTTGATGAACATAGCCCCACAGAAGGCAACGATTGCAGAGACAGGAGAAGAAGTTGATGTTGATGAGGTTAAACTGAATACCATTTTGGCGGTTAAAGCTGGGGATGTGATCCCTATAGATGGGATCGTAGTCGATGGGAAATCCGAGGTCGATGAGAAAACTCTGACAGGAGAGTCTTTCCCAGTCCCAAAGGAGAAGGATTCCTCTGTTTGGGCTGGCACCATCAGCGTCAATGGTACTGATCTCTCTCCTGCCAATCCCTGGACAACTCTCATCATTCGGTGACATATCGCCAATTCTGTAATTCGGACGAGTCGATATGGGACACTGACATA
This sequence comes from Sonneratia caseolaris, assembly GCA_900006705.1. Lineage (NCBI taxonomy): Eukaryota > Viridiplantae > Streptophyta > Magnoliopsida > Myrtales > Lythraceae > Sonneratia > Sonneratia caseolaris. Next base: position 451,464 of record CXYZ01013298.1, on the reverse strand, counting down.
ACGGACCCACACAGTTGAGATGATGCAATGATCATGTCAGAAATATAGGAATTTATGGTGTCTGTCTGCCTGCCTGCCTGCCTGCCAGTGATCAATAAATAGGAACACACACACACACACACACACACACATATATATATATAAACAATAGACAGGTGTGATGAGTTCGATAAATGAACTTTTGCAGGGTACATTAGTGTAAAAACAACCGCCCTAGCCGAAGATTGTGTGGTGGCAAAAATGGCAAAGCTCGTTGAAGAAGCCCACAACAAGAGATCGAGAACTCAGATGTTCATTGACAAATTTGCACAGTACTACACCCCGGGTCAGTCAAAACCGCATCCTCATCTAGTTGAACATTATGTGAGAAAACTGTTTTGACTGCCAAGTAGAATGGAAAACGACTACAGTTTTCAACGCTTAAAGTATTCAAAATTGTGGTTTTCTTTCCATTTATTTGAAGGAAAAGGAAAGCTTTCCGTTCAAATAGAAAACTTGACTGGATCAATAATATTTTCACAGCTCTCGCATCAGTTTACTGAATGTGCAATCAGATACTGAAACTGAAAACTTCTCCTGTTTCTTGCCTTTCAGCCATCGTGGTTGTATTTCTATGTTTCTTCGTCATTCCTATTGCTCTAGGGGTTCGAAATCGAGACCACTGGGTTCACTTGGCCCTAGTAGTCTTAGTAAGCGGATGCCCCTGTGCACTGGTTTTGTCCACCCCAGTGGCCACTTTCTGTGCCCTGACAAAGGCGGCAAGATTCGGCCTTTTGATCAAAGGTGGAGACTATCTTGAAACTCTTGGTAAGATCAAAACTGTGGCCTTCGACAAGACTGGAACTATTACAAGAGCTGAGTTCATGGTAGCAGAATTCAAGTCGCTTTCCATGGAAATAAGCCATGAGACCCTTCTTTATTGGTAATCAATGAGTTTGCATACATGTGCAGATGTAAAGCAATTTGACAGAAGGAAAAAGAAGATGGCACTAGAAACTAATGGTTACTTGTAAAATGGACACTTGCAGGGTTTCGAGCATTGAAAGCAAGTCCAGTCATCCACTGGCAGCTGCAATTGTGCAATATGGAAGGTCCTCTGGAGTCGTTCCTAAGCCAGAAGACGTTGAGGTATTCCAAAACTATCCAGGTGAAGGAATTTATGGGAGGATTGATGGAAAAGACTTCTTCATTGGTAGCAGGAAGATAGCCACCAAAGCTGGCTCTCAAATAGGTAAACATCTGAAATTTGTCAACTTCATCCTCGAGAATCCTATAATATATATTCGCATGTTCCACGTGAATCTGTACAACTAGAGTAGTCAAATGGACAACTTGCATTGGTTTCTTTAGCATTATGCTCGTGCAATTTTTACCGTTGCACGTTTTATGCCTATGCAGTTCTGAGTTCTGAAAATGACAATGCAATGGAAGGGAAAACAGTAGCATACATATTCTTAGGAGCAGAGCTTGTTGGGGTCTTCAGTCTGTCTGATGAGTGTCGAACAGGGGTTATTGAGGCAATTAGAGAGCTTAAGTCATGGAATATCCGTTCAGTGATGCTCACAGGAGATAGCCAAGTAGCTGCACTGAATGCCCAGAATCAGGTGAACGTCTTCATGGTTGTTTCATTATTTATCATCTTGTAAGAAATTATTGTAACAGCATTTGCTTAGACTCTATTTGATCATGTTTGCAGCTAAGCGATGCTCTGGACCAAGTCTATGCTGAACTTCTCCCTGAAGACAAGTCGAAAATCATTGAACAGCTAAAAAAGAGTGGACCGACTGCCATGGTGGGAGATGGTATCAATGATGCGCCTGCATTGGCCACATCTGACATCGGCATCTCTATGGGGATATCAGGTTCAGCACTTGCAACTGAAACCGGGCATGTGATTCTAATGTCAAATGACATCAGGAAGATACCGAAAGCCATAAACCTCGCCCGGAGAGCGAAGAGGAAAGTGGTTGAGAATGTCTTCCTCTCCTTCTTCACGAGGGTGGCAATTCTTGCACTGGCTTTTGCCGGTCATCCTTTAGTTTGGGCTGCAGTACTTGCCGACACTGGGACGTGTCTACTAGTGATAATGAACAGCATGCTCTTATTGCGAGGAGGCCACAAACATCGGCATGCACACAAGTGCTGCAGAAAGTCGGTTGATGTTCCAAAAGAGCAGAAATGCGTTGGAAATGACATGGGTCAGAATCACCAGCGGTGCTGCAACAAGAAAAACTGTGATTCTTCAGTTCTACTGCAGGTACAAACACGAGAACCTTGTGGTTTGACCACGGCACAACAGATTTGTTGTGAATCGAGGAGCTGTACTTCTAAGCAAAAATGCAAAGCACAGAAGGTTTCCTGTGGGTCAAGAAACCGTGATTCTGTGAAGAAATGCAACAGAACCAGAGGGTGCCACCTGAACCAGCTCAATGCAAGCTCAGATGAAATTGTAGAGATCCCAAACTCGTGTGAGAAGCAGGGGTGTTGCTCCAACAGTGGTGCCTCACCTAACGGATCAGAGTGTAAATCTGGAACAACTAAAAACAGTAGTGAGATCCCGAGGTGTTGCTCTGAAAATAAATGCTCGGAGTCCCCAAATACCAAGCTTGATAATGCTGTAAGCGACAGCCAAGGTGATGATGCAGAACGTTGCTGTCCTGGAAGCTGCGACACAGTGAAGGTAAAAGCCATGACTTGCTGTGCTACCAATGACTTGGAGAAGAACCTTCACACCCCGGGACCTACACGGAAATTGACAGATGAGGGCCACTGTCACCAGAACAGATGCAGCGGCGAACAAGGAGATGAGGGTAGATCACAGAGTTGTGCTGGTTCAGGAATGCGTGGCTGTGAGCTGAGCAGCGGCCAGGACTGTAATTTAGCGATTGAGTTGCCACCCAACCGAGCTGGGACAGCAACGCTGGCGCACACTTGTTGCAGTTCGGAGAATAGAGGGATTGGTGGGTGTTGTAAGAGTTACATGAAGGAATGCTGTGCTAAAAACCATAGTGGGCATTTGGGACATCATGGATTTGGGGGCTGCTTGACTGAAGTAGTCATTGAGTAGGAAAATCGTGCCAGATTAAAGAGAAGGAAGAAAATAACTCAATGTATTTACTCTTTATGCTCTCAATTTTTTTCCCTCTTCTTCTTGGGCTATTTTAGTATTATGATGATATGAAAATGGGAATTATCTCAACATAATCATCAATGGAATTATAATGGAAGGGAAAATCGGTATGGTATGGCAACCCTCCTCGTAGTATGTTTGACATAGATCGTTATATGTATTTCTTCCATGTGTGTTATTAGGAATGGTAAGGCCATTTGTGTACCTTTCATCTTGTCACATGGGTCAGACCCGTCCCGATCCACCAAACTACTAACTATTTGGGCAAAAATAGAGTTGTCAAATTAATAGAAAGGAAAGAGATTCAATTCATGAGCAACATTTCCCAATTAATTTGACTAGGCATTAGCTTGGTTCGCTGGCCAAATTTTTGGATAAGCTCATATTGGTCCTATTGGGAAATGGAATTTTATATTAGAAAAATGAAACTAAAAATCTTGAAATATAAGAGACTAGTTTTTAATTGAACCAATGCACCGCACAATTGACTGTGGTATGTGATTGTACTATATAGAAGAGATTTACAGGATAATACAATTCATATTATAAGGATCTCGAGATATGATATCACTAAAGTCTCATAGAAAAATAAATTCATAGGATACTAGTCATTTGTCCCCCGCAAGCATAATGGGAGATCATGAATATTAAGCATGGACAGTCGAAGATGAAACCGCACAATCATACGACCATGGTAAAGATGTCAGCAATTTGAGTAGCGGTACCAATGAATCGGATAACAAACTATCGATTAGTGACTCTCTCACAAACAAAGTGGTAGTTGATCTCAATATGTTTCGTGTAGGCATGAAAAACAGGGCTTGCAGTCAAGTAAATGGCAGAAACATTGTTGGACAAGAGAAGGAAAAACAAACTCACAAAGAACTGACTGTATCCATTTGAGCTAAGTAGTGGCATTGCCCTAATTCTTGTGCTCGGATTCAGTACTTGAGCGTGTGATAATAATGTGTTGTTTCTTGGAACTCCACGAAATTAGATTTCGTCCAAGGGAGATTGCAAAACCACCTATAGACTTGAGCATCGATCATCCAAGTGCCAGCCTAGTCAATGTCAGAGAAGCCATGTAAAGCAAAGGAAGGATCTCGTCGGACAAAAAGACCATGCAACAAAGTCCCTTTTAAGTATCGCTTAAGGTCCTTTTAATAGCAATCCAATGAGACGTAGAAGGATTGTGCATAAATTGACATACATGTTGAACCAGATAGGATATGTCAAGCCTAGTTAGAGTAAGATATTGCAATGACCCAACAACCTAATGATAGGTCAAGAAAAGGATCACCATCATAAGTAGAGAGGCAAGAACTTGAGCACGGGAGGACAGCTTACAGTCAAGCATAGTGGTTCGCTACTAAATTCAACATGGTATTAGAGTATGTTGCCAAATTTAATATGGTATAAGATTTAATAGGCTCACACCTGGTTCGACCTAAGTCCAAAATATTAGTTTGTAATCAGTTAATATTAAATCCAAGTATAGGAGAAATTGCTCAGTCTATGACTAGTTGTCCCTCTTATCCGAAACCAAAAGAAGAATACCGGCCCGTAAATGGTTATTGAATGTCGGTGTTTAATAGCACATAATAAAGTAGACCATGTTCCACGTGAGGGCGAGTGTAAAGAATATAATTCCGTATTGAATAATTGAGAGAAAATGTTATGTGCTTATAAGAGGATTATATACAATCACCCATCACTTTAAAATCTAGAGTTGTGACGGACCCTATCTCTTATATACTCATCAATGAATTTAATATAGTATTAGATCCAGTTGGCTTGCACTTTGCCCGACTTGACTTCAGAAGGTTGGCTCGTGATCAACTGATATAAACTTAAATACGAAAGAAAATTGCATACCTCATGACAAGTTATCCTACCTCGTCATGGTGGGTTTACAAGAAAATTGTTTACCACAATTTATTAGTTTAAATTTTAGGTGGAAATGGACCCGATTTTTATAAACTTATAAAGAATTCAATGGGCCCTTCCCATTGGAATAATCATCGTCCGACTAAAATGCATATATAATATTATGCTAACGGATCTGTTGAGCAAGGTTGGAAGCGAGATCTAGACTTGACCCGTGCCAAATGTGGGTCAGGTCTGATCCGAATCAAACAAGTCGGGCTAGGTAAAAATTGTTGTTCGTATGTCTTATTCCCACAATGCTAAAGACTATCCTCTAAGAAGGTCGGATATATGAACCAAGCCACAGTCGCTGTAATTTAAGGAAAGAATTATAAGCGTCTACCAAGAATCGTCTATCTCCCGACTTTGAAAGAAGGTAAAATGATTCATTTATTCACCGAGTACAAGAGACCAGCCATGAATAGCTCGCGGACTGGAATAATCGTGTCGCTTATGCTACTAACATTATCGATTGCCTGGTCCCATGAAAGTTAGATTAGTTGGAAAATGATACGTAGAAAGCCTCTGCATCCCGCCCGTTTAACCTCTTCATTTTTGCGTTTGGATCACAGCTACGTAGACATTACCAGACAATAACATCGACAAAGATTACCACCATTAAAAAGCACTTTAATTTAAGAAGGATAAGAAGAAAATAAGAACAAAGATGTGTCGGAAGATTCACTTGATAATGATCAAATAGAGCAGCTCTTGAACCAAAGTTTGAGGGCTAGTGGTAGTACTAAACCCTTTTCTCGAGCATGCTTGGATACTCAAATATCATTTCTAAAATCATGTTGTATATTAATCTAGTAAACACATAGAACAAACGCGCGATTTGGATTGCAAAACTTAACACTTCTGACTTGAACTTCCATATGGTATGAGACGTACTGTATCCGTGCTTAAACCCGACGTGAGAAGATGCGATGCTTATTTGCCATATGTACACTTTACTCTTGATTAAGACTTCGTCTTGTGCATAGATTGGTCATGACTCGGGTTCGAGCTTTTACTTCGAACTTCTCCTTTGTGTAAACTATTTTGTCCCAAGATTATTGGAAACTAGTGGAAGATTGAAGCTTCGTTGCTTGGAGTTGCCAGCCTGAACTCAATTTAAAACAATAAACCCGAGGTTCACTCCAATTACCAAGTGGAACTGTGATCCAAAGCTAAATGCCTCGTCTCTCATCCACAATCCAACAGTGACAATAAGAAAGAGGGCAGATTGGAGCCAAGATAACTTGCCGAAAAAACCCCTTTATCAAGCTAACGTTATACGATCATACGTATCTGTGTGCATACTTGAAGGTATAGCTTGAAGTTGATTTCGGCAAGTCATTCTTGGCTCAAACCTACTACCTCTCTTTCAATACTTCTGGACGGATATGCGAAATGCTTCCTATCCCAAGTTTTTGGTTGCCCTAAAACCATGCAGTGTTGTGGAGCTATTTATAGGTGGGGGGAACGGTTTTTTTCCCAAAAAAAACTTTTAATATATAGACACGCGCACATATATATATATATATATAGTTATTCTCTTCAAAACTAGAAATTTTGATTACAGATTAGAATATTTTGACTCAATTATATAGAGAGAATCAAGGTCAGAATAATGCGGTTCTATGTATTTGCCGATTACTGACTGGAAGTGATGGATGATCTTGGCCTTGAGTAAGCGTATAATCGTTTAAAATTAACCAGATTCATGTCCTGAACATGAATTCAAAATATGTTTATAAAACTGCAGGTAGTTAAGTTAATATTGCATTCTTTCAAGTTGAAAGTTCATCATGTATGAATTTGACATTTTCTCCTTATGCTTGATGCGAGCGTAAGTGCATCTTCAAGTTGTCTAATATGGCCACGTGGTACTGCAGTGAGGGGAAAGGGGCCTTCAACTGTACAACCAACAAAAGACCATGGGAATCTATGCCTTCATATTTGTGGCTACGAATAAGTATTGTCGGGTCCTCATCCTTTACGTAAGCTCGAGATATTGGACCGTGCCCACTAGGGCTTCTTCCATAAGTAGACATATTCTTGCCCAAGTGGATTGTTTTGGATAAGATTGCACCGCATCGAGGGGTCAAATAAAGAGAACACCCCCACAAGATTAGGGGATGTGAATTTCAAGCTCTATGCTCACTTTTTTGGGTTGACCTCACGGAGAATATGACTTTATTATCGGTATACAGAATTCGAAAGGTGATGGAAGCTATCTACTGATAAAGATGCTGGTCAAAGGCATTAGTTGTTTTATTTTAAGGTGAATTATCTAATATTTTAACTAATTTAAATTTGAAAACGATCTATATAAGATAAAAAAAAAAAAAGAAGGAAGACATACTAAATCACTTGAATTATTTTATATGAATAAGGGCGTTCGTTCTTAGACGTTGGATTTGATCTTATTTTCCTTTTTCAGATATTGACTCAACAAACAACAGTTAATTCTAATGTACTTACTGACAATGATCTTTATTGAAAAATTTGAAAATTCACAGAAATGCTGAACCATCATGGGCCGCGTGGCCCTGGTCTCTCATCACTCATTATCGGGCTGAATTGATCTTACAACAAGCCCATAAAATGGGAACCGCTACCAAGGCAGAAACTGACCTGTCGTAATGATTACTATCGTATGGTTCAAAACGAGATTCGGCTCTTTGCAGGACAAAACTACCAGATCAAGAATAACTACCGGTGCTTCCCAAGAAATTCAGCCACAGAAGTATTTAAAGATGTAGCTCCTTCAGGAAATCATAAGAATGATTAAGAACATAACAGTGTTAACATTAATGGGACAATACGATAATTTCTTGAGACAGAGGTTGTTCCAGGTAGGAAGCTGAGTGGGGGAGAGAACATGGGAGCATTGTACGAGGAAATGGAACCGCCTCACGTTGTGCTGTGGTGGCAGTCGATCAATCTGTCACCTTCTTCTTCCGTTATACAAAAAGGCTGTTAAATTTCCGATTTCGAGACAATCCATGGCATGTTAAGACTACTTGTTTCGCAAATTGAATATATATTTACGTCTGCATTAGCTGTCCTCCCATGAACTTATTATCTGTCCGGTTGTGCAGGCTGGAAAAAAGAAAAAAAAAAAACCAATGGAGCAAGCTGGGAAGAGCAAGTTGACAATAACAATTGGAGCTATGGAAGAAGACAATCCATCGGCCAACTAAGGCGACGGTTAGGTTTGACGATCCATTTGGGTCCCTAATGGGTGCTACAAATATAATTTATATTTATATAGGTTGAAACATTTATTATTGAATTTTTGCCTGGATAATTCACTGTTACTTGTCAACTAAGATCCATGACGGACAAATCACCTAATTCATATCTATAATCTTTCAGTCCCAAAATCTGTATATCTATCCGGGATCCCATTACGGGAGGAGGTGGAAGAGTGGGAGGATTTTCAGTACTGTCAATGGGTATCTTCCACCGCGCTCTTTGGCATTTCTACTTTATTTTATTATGATTTAAGTTGGCCAATTTTATTTTTTACATAGTCAACCTTCTCTCATCACCCTTACAATTCCAAGTTTCCTAAATGTTATTTTCATCAGTACATATGAAAATGACAGTCTAAGTAATGCAGAATAAAAAACTTTGTATGAGAAATACATGCTGTTCAGTTATACACCAGCTGATATCTAAAATTGCAATAAGTATTGATTACTTCATGTTCACACAAATACACATAATAAAAATGAGAACTATAGATACAATGACAAAAGTAAACAAGAATCTCGTAAATAGTTATATTCCAGTAATTTAGGAGTATGGTGCTAAAATAATACCATAATTATGTAAATATGCTTTAATTGATTTTAGAAATAAATACTAATGATAATGTGAGCAAGGAAAGTAATTTCTATCGATGTAGAAACATATCATACAATTTCATGGAATTTGAAACGTCCCATATTCCGATGCATGATCTTCATTTATCTTTGACAATAGTTAGCTATAGGCCACCCTAGGAATCTACCCTTATATATATATATATATTCCTTGGACTGCTTGTAGGGAGTATGATTGGAGTCGCACATGTCTTCATCCTTCTTCTCGCGCCATCTGAAGTCCCAGCAGTATGGATTCTGCAGCAGCTTGTAGTGGCAGAAGTGTGGAGTCTCCCTTTGCCCATGACTTGATCCGGTTTAATTCCCTCCTTTCCAAGCCACTCCGGAAAGAGCAGCTTCAGTATCCTTCCATGCAGCATCAGCCTGAATGATAATCTGTTCGTGCTGTTCCTGGAGCGGAAAGCCTATTTCCTACGTTGTCGTGTTAGTGCNTTCCTGGAGCGGAAAGCCTATTTCCTACGTTGTGGTGTTAGCGTGATTACTTCCGTAATTGACGCAGACATGTCAGTAGTTGTTCCAACTCTTCTGTACTCCTCAAATATGCTCCTGACTGAATATGGTAGCTGTTCCCGGTTCGCCACATTCCATCCATACAAAATCGAGTCCGCAAATCCCATAGTTCTTTAAACAGGATAGATAGAGTAAGATTTCTTTCCTGTCAGTGGCACCAATCAGAAGTTTGCCTGGTGGCTGTAGGAGGAATAAAACCAGCTCCTTTCNCAATCAGAAGTTTGCCTGGTGGCTGTAGGAGGATTAAAACCAGCTCTTTTGTGTTCTGTGATTGAATTTGTTCTGGTTTTAATCCCCATTGCGATCCCCTCCCTCCACCCGATACGTGTATATAATCACCCATGGAATAAGTGCCTATCGCTAGTGCGACATGAGNTGTTCTGTGATTGAATTTGTTCTGGTTTTAATCCCCATTGCGATCCCCTCCCTCCACCCGATACGTGTATATAATCACCCATGGAACAAGTGCCTATCGCTCGTGCGACATAAGGGACAGACACTGTCCTCTGCTGTCCACCGGGGAAGGCTTTCGCTCAACGTTGTCATAGATGAATTTCACTTTCCACAGAAAGTGTCCAGAGCTGCTTGTTATCGTTGTTGTTCAACATGTGTTTTTGGACTTCAAGAAGCAATGCATTCTTAGCTGATCAGTGTACTACACATATATTTCTGCACATGAAGGCACGGCACAAGTTAATCGCATACAATGAAAATGCAAGCAAATGGACAAACAAACTCGGCAATCACATACAAGATCGGAAGATTACAGAGAAGATTTAGAATTGCTGTATTTGTTGTCGGCTGCCCCAAGAGATTCGACGAGTGTATTTAGAGAGGAAAAGGACAAGAAATTGCACTGTTTGGGAAGAGTCATTGAATTTGCAAACAGGACCGCTCCGATCGACAGTAAATTAGGAATGAATAAAACAAACATATCGCCGGCTTGACTATTTCCTTTGCTTCTTGTTTGACACAGACAATGACTGCGGCCTCCCCTTGTGGACCTCTCACATCACTCCCTCTCCTTGACAGAAGCTCTCTCTCTCTCCCCCTCTCTCTCTCTCTCTCTCTCTCTCTCTCTCTCACCCACTTAACAGACGCACCGAGGAATCAGTCCCAGGAATCAAGAAAATTACAAAATACAGAGCCACATAAATTCTTGTATTCAATTAGTCTCTCTGGGTCTACCTCTTCGCGTCTTTCTCATTCCGTCTTCGGGCGTAGTCATGCTGCGCCCTAGATGTTGAACACCGATGGGCTTTGGAAGCTGAAAAGAGTCATCAGATCTTTAAATCAAGATTTGTGGGGTTAGCCCGGAAGGGATCTTTATTCGAGTTACTCCGTCGTCCCAGCGCGGCAATCTGTCAGGTTTGTGCTCTAATTCGTATTCTGTTCGGATTCACCGTAGTGGGATTCCTATGCGATGTGCCATTATTTTGTCAATTTCCGTCTTCTTGGTGTTTAAGTGTGATCGTGTGAATGATACTTTCTGTGCTACGCAATGTTTTGGATTGAAATTATAATGTCTGAGCTGCTTTTGAATTATTTGGAAGTGTGGGGTATTGGATTGGTTTGACTTTAATCCAGACTGTAATAGATTTCTTGTTTGTCGGTTTTGAATTTTGGGTTGGTTTTAGTAGTTGAGCAACTCCTTGATGTTCATGAGTTTTATCTTATTATTGTTAGCCATTGCCTCTGCTGAGTGCTACAGAGTTCTGCGCATCCAAGAAATCCCATGTCAGGGTGAAATTTTGCTGTTTCTTCATTTGATCTTTTGAAGCACCTCCAATGCTCCCATGGATTCTATTTGAACATCTAGAAAGATTTTCATTGTAAAATGGGCTATACGTAGATCAACTTTGTGTTAGCTTTTATCATCTAAACATTCTGTTTCTAAGGTAAAATTTTACTTCCTCTTATGTGATGCATGATCGCCCTTTGTCTTTATTTCTCCCTGGGTTATAAAGGTTTGAGGTTTCTGTCCCTCTCCCTACCTCCAAGTCCAACTACCTTTTGCAAATTATTTGTATATTCCATCAATGTGGCGGCTTTCTTCCCTCCTAATTGCCCATTTTCGTAAGGAAAAAGATCTCTGTTTGCTCCTCTTTTAGAATGTTGTTTAATCACAATCTGCCTGTGCTCTTAGGTTTGACTATTCCTGATCCAGATGGTGCATTTTGGAATTAATATATAGAGTAGAACAAAATGACTGAGCATGGTGTTACCTTTGTTATGTTCCAGATAGCAGCTTGGCTAGTCATCGAAATATTTGGTAAAAAATGAGCGTTGCTGTGAGGAGATAATTATATGCTGATGCCTTCATCTGAGGTTTTCTGAATGAATACAGCAAAAGGTTGGAGATTAGGCATAGGCGATGTTCAGCTTTTTGCTGGACACCGCCGTGCCCGAGCACAAATAAAGAAGCCTGTTTGGATCATAGCCTTGATCTTTCTGGTCATTTTATTCCTCGTCTGTGCATATGTTTACCCTCCACAAAGCAGCTCGGCTTGTTATATATTCTCTTCTAGAGGCTGTAAGGTTCTGACTGATTGGCTCCCACCTATTCCTGCGAGAGAGTACACTGATGAAGAGATTGCATCTCGTGTTGTTGTAAATGAAATTTTGAGGATTCAACCAACTGAACCCAAAAATCCAAAGATCGCCTTCATGTTCCTGAGCCCCGGTTCTCTTCCATTTGAGAAGCTGTGGGACAGATTCTTTGAAGTGAGTTTCTGGTATCTTTGGTTTGAGAAACAGTTGATGTATCATTTTCTTCAGTGGTTGATTTGTACTTAAAATGATTTGTTCTTGGCAGGGCCATGAAGGAAGATTTACAGTATATGTGCACTCCTCGAAAGAAATACCAGTACATTTTAGCCGCTACTTCATGAATCGCGATATACGCAGCGAGAAGGTTCACAATTGAACTTTTATTGCTGTGACCACCTTCAATATCATTTATGTCAATAGAAAAACTGCAGGCAATTGAGATAATGATTCCGCCTACAACTTTAAGATGGATTTCTCCGTGCAGTTTCATGGTTTTTGTTATTGTGCTACTTAGTATTTGTGGAATTTATGCAATTTCTTTATGCAGGTAATTTGGGGGAAAATTTCCATGATTGATGCTGAGAAGCGGTTACTGGCCAATGCTCTTGAAGATCCCGACAATCAACATTTTGTCTTACTTTCTGATAGGTGATCTATCTGTTTCTAGTAATTTCATACAAATTAATTCATCTGACACTCCCCTTCCTCCCCCTTTGTCCACATCGATTTGTCTCTCTCCTCAATCTCTTCCCTTTCACCGATACAGAATTCTAACTGTATATGCCCCCTTTTGTAGCTGCGTGCCAGTACATACTTTTGACTATGTCTACGACTATCTTATGCACACAAACATAAGCTTTGTTGACTGGTAAATGCAATCTTCCCCTAGAACATTCAATTATTAGCCGCTGCTGTTTTCCTTCATACATTCTGCTTATGACTTGAATGCTTGAATGACCTAATATCAAAATCTAGGCTTGATGTATATGGGAGAAAATGTAAAGCTTGAGTCTGAGAAACCTGGTAGATGGGACACAATTCAATTTGAAAACAAATTAGTTATGCATTGGACAATTTAATGTGAGAAATCTGCACAAATATGAAAACGAGACAAAAGAAATACTCTAAATCTTTATTTGAGCAGTTGGGCCTGGTATTTAAGTCGTTTTCTATTTTCATTTCCTTTAACTTCTGAGGAGTCTCAATTTGATCCAAAACTCACCCACTTATTGGTGGTTCTACTCTCCTGCTTAGCTTCTATGATCCGGGACCACATGGAAATGGCAGATATTCAGAACACATGCTACCTGAAGTTGAGAAAAAGGACTTCCGAAAGGGTGCCCAGGTATCTCTCTAAAATCATATATTCATCCTAGATAAGTAATTATCTCAAATATGTGCAATTAGATCATGCGTATGAGCATCGTGGTTAATGGTTTCTATTAGGCATATGAATTGGGTGTTAACTGGTGATGATTTCTTTATTCAGTGGTTCACTTTGAAGAGGCAACATGCATTGATTGTTATGGCCGATTATTTATACTACTCAAAATTCCGTGACTACTGCAAGGTCAATTCTGCTTCTCAACTTTTGCATTTCATCTATTCCAGCTCTTTCTTCTCCTTTGGTTTTCATTGCTCTTGTTTCTTGAGAGATTAGAAGAATAACTCCATCTACATTAATCATTTTCACCCAAGAGNCTCTTGTTTCTTGAGAGATTAGAAGAATAACTCAATCTACATTAGTCATTTTCACCCAAGGGAAACCGTGTTTTTGAAGTAGCAAGCCAACTGATGTAGGTGCTTAATTATTAATATTACAGCCCGGTCTCGATGGCAAGAACTGCATCGCTGATGAACATTACTTGCCGACCTTCTTTAATGTAAGTATAATACATTTGTTTTCTCTATGAAATTTCCAATTTTAGTAAGCGGGATTGAAATGGGTTTTCTTACATTTTGTTCAGATGATTGATCCTGGTGGGATAGCAACTTGGTCTGTAACGCATGTTGATTGGTCAGAAAGAAAGTGGCACCCCAAGTCGTATAGAGCTCAGGATGTTACCTACGAGCTTTTAAATAATATAACAGTATGCTTTATCTTATCTTTTCCTGTAGGAAAGTTCTTATGTAATGGGGTTGATATTGTGATACTGTCATTGGAGAATTGCTAGATTAAGATTGGCTGCAAATGGACCGTTCTGCTTTTAATTTAATAAACATCCAAGAAATTGGAGCAATAGTTCATGGGCGGTCTCAGGATTATGTATATAGCGCAGGTTTTAATTTTCTTCTGTTTCTGTGGTATAAACAAACACAAATGATGGGTTGAACTTAAAATTTTTCTGGGAATATTCATTTAGTTATCATGATGGGAATTCACTGTCTATGGGTAGAGCTATAACTTTAAGGTGTGTGTTTCATTTTGTTTAAGCATCATACTTGATTAACTAAATCAATTAATATCTTGGTGCCTTTTCTTTTGCAGTCAATTGATGTAAGTGTACATGTGACAAGTGATGGCAAGGTACGACAACCTTATATCCGTGGATCGAAGACATCCTTTTCTTTTTCACGCTATGAATTATCAATAAAGTAATGCTGTGAAATATCATGACTTGACTGTCTACAAAATTTCAGCATGAAGAGCAAATAAAACCTTGCCTTTGGAATGGAGTGAAGCGGCCGTGCTACTTATTCGCAAGGAAATTCTACCCTGACGCGCTGGACAGCCTGTTAGATATCTTCTCAAACTACACCACAATCTGAGCTCAATTATTTTTAGCCCTTATGGGTGGTATTCTTTTCATCGATTATTTGACCCCCTTGAACGCTGTATGCCTTCTGCATCACAGAGGCTTGGTGATTGCCCGGACCACATATCTTTAGTGCAAATTCCAGAGCCATGAGGGGGTTGTATCTAAAAGGACGCTGATGATTTGTTAGTGCTTCCAATGGGATGGGGTGAAATCTGTCCATTGTTTTGGCCCATTCAGATTGATGTCTACGAGGGGATAGAAACATTTTGGTTGGATCCTG
Source organism: Sonneratia caseolaris (assembly GCA_900006705.1). Taxonomy (NCBI): domain Eukaryota; kingdom Viridiplantae; phylum Streptophyta; class Magnoliopsida; order Myrtales; family Lythraceae; genus Sonneratia; species Sonneratia caseolaris. Next base: position 436,431 of record CXYZ01013298.1, on the reverse strand, counting down.
ATCTTTGTAATTTTAGAATGTGAATTGTTAGGGTAGGACTTAATGATAGTTTGTGAATTTACCATCTCATGAATGAGCCGAGAGCATTTACAAAATAGCGCTACGTAGGTTCCTGACTCCGACTATGCGACGTCTTACATCACTTTGAACGGCATACCAAAGGTCTTCCACCGAAGCCAGTCTCATTTCGAGCTCGCCAAGCTTGATAAACACAGTCACTCCTATTGGCCCCTACCAATGTAATAATCATCATTTAACTAAAATACACATGACATTGTGTGGACGAATTGGTTCATGCTGAGCGAGGTTGGAATCGTGGTCTGGACTCGACCTGCACCGGATGTGTGTCAGGTCGGACCCTGAATGAAACAAGTTGGGCTAGGTAAAAGTTGCTGGTTGTATGCTACAATGCTAAAACCCTCTTAAAAGGTCACATACATGACCCCCGGGGCCACCTTCACCGTCAGTAATGGAAGGAATTTTAAGAAGTATCCGGCAAGAAAATCCTCTACTTCGGTGGATAATTCTGGTTTTGGAAAGAAACATGAACTTTTCCGATTCGGAGAGACAGCCGTTCGTAACCTTCATACTGGAATGTTTATACGTATCTGCATCCTGCCTATTTTATCTTCCTTCAAGATTTAAAAATAGAGAACTCCTCAATCCAAGATTAAGAGCGAGTCATTGTACATTATCATTTTTGAAATCATATAGTATCTTAATCTAGTGAGCATATGGATCGAACGTGCACTTTGATTTAAATTGTTTTCAAGCAAAACTGATAAGTGATTCTGTATATTGGACTTCCAATTCATACGAAGGAACTTGCTGTCCCTGCTCGAACTCGCGACGAGGGGAGATATTATTTTGATGCCATATATTATTTATGTATACCTGACTCTTGAGGTGGAACTTGTCTTACGGGTAGATCAGCTTGGACTAGGACTGGGATGTTAAACGGGCTGGCCCGACCCAGAACTGGCCCATCAAAACCTAAAACCGACTCGGACTATCCATGAAATTGGCATATAACTAGTTTTATTGGTTGGAAGGACAGTTACGAGTCGAGTGTTAAAAATATGTTTATTGAATCGGAATTAACATGGAATATTTTCTCGTTGATCCGGCCTAGAACTGTTTGGAAATCGGCACGAAACTATTTCAAAATCGGCCTGAACCACCATAAATATTGCAACGAATAGTCAATTTTTTGTCAATTCAATTTAAAAGAAATTTTTAAAAATTTAAAAATTATTTATTTTAAATAATTTGAAAAAAAAAAGATAAAAAAGGCCATGGTTCATGGTTCAAACTAGCATGAACAATGAATCGACCCTCTTAGGTCCAGTTCTAGGCCAATTCATGATTTCCTAAACCGTTGCCCATAACTGAAGTTGTTAAAATAACCGTTTGGATCTGGTTAAAATAGGTTTGGAACCATTTGCTATTATTACAAGTCTGCCCATTATCCTTAACAGGTTAAAGTAGTTACGGTTCACAGTTTATGATATCATAAATTAGCCCGAAATCGTGCCTAAGTGAGCTAGTTCACTGTTCGGGCCGGTTCAATCTATGAATAGTGCATTTTCTCCTTTAAAAAATTTAATTTATATAAAATTAGTTAAATTTTAAATTAAGATATACTTTCATTAATTGTTGGAGATATTTGAGAATGAAGTAGAGATTAGAGAGATTTTGGGTGTATTGGTATTATAGAAACGATGAGGTATTGATAGAATTTGAGAGTTGTCGGTGAAAATGAGAAAAAATAAATAAATTTTAGAGTAAAAAAATAAAATTATTTGATTGCAATAGTTAAATTAATTTAACGGTTGCAATCAAATATGGTCGTTGTGAATTGCCACTGTGAGCCGTTTTTGTGAATAGTAATTTGATTGTCCTGTCACCGTGTGCAACTTTTGTTAACAGATATTTGATTGATTTATCATTATGAGCAGTTGATTTATCGTTGCAATCAATAGTTAAATGTTCAGTCATTTGTAGCAATTAATTTTCTGGTAAATTGAATGAGATCGCAACACTTGGTGGGCGGAGGGCAGTGGTTCACAGTGTGAGCCGGTATGGTCCAATTTCGTAACTGTTCCATACCGGTTATGGTTCAACGGGTCTCGTAATCATCCCTCAACCCAATTAGAGTGGTTACGTGCTTGATTAGGGATGGTTTGGGCCGGTTCCGAGTATGGATGGTCTGGTTCCCATCCAGACCGACCCATTATTGAACATCTCTACCCGTAACCTGACTGGCCACTTAACATCTCGGCCGGGACTCGGGTTGAATTCCATAAATTTACACTAATGCTGAACCATCGTGGGCTATGTGGCCCCCAACTCCCAAGCTGGTCCCTCGTCACACGTGAGCGGTCTGAATTGAATCTGTGAAGCCCATATCACGATTGGGCCCATAGCCAGAACCTGGCCTGTCATGGTGATCACTAGTCTAGCATTGTATGGCTCCGAACGAGGTTCGCTGAATGAAACTGCAGTTTGATCAAAACAAGGATAAAACTGAAGATCAAGAATGACTACGGGCGGTTCCCGAGAACATCCAGAACAGAATTATTTAGAGATTTAGCGCCTTACTTAAGGAAACAACACGAATGACTAAGAACATAGTGATGTTTAGATAAATGGGATGATCATGAGATTAATAATGATTTCTTGAGAGGCAGATCAGGTGTTCTTCTAGGAACCTGAGGGGGAGAACAACACGAGGGCATGGAATCTCCTCACGTTGTGCTGTTTGGTGGTGGCAGTCGATTAATCTGACGCATTCTTCTTCTAATATTATTATCTACAAAAAAAACAAAAAAAAAACCGATCAAAATTACCCATTTCAGGCAATCCTTGACACACTTAAGAGGGTTTATCATTACCATCTGTCTCACAAGCTGAATACATATACGTATATATACGTGAAAGTATACTTATCTTTTATCTTGTGCAACTTTTTCTTCTCCCAGGAATAATACAGCATTTTAATTTGCAACTCTTCTAATATGGAGGCGGCTTGGGGGAAATCAATAAACCCAGATGCCGTCAACTTTCAACCTTCATGGTCACTGGTGTACATATATAATATTAGGAATTTTCTTTTCTTTTGAGTGTTTATTAGGATTTGAAAAGGGCAACAGAGGATAGATCGAAAATTAAAAATAATGTAATGGAGTCGCATACGTGGTTAGATCTTCTTTTTTATTTTAAATAAGATTTTAAATTCAAGCGTAAAAAAATAAATTTCATCCCATGAATTTCTTAACTATTCCGTGTCCGGGGCGTGCAGGCTGGAAAGAAAAATGAAGAAGCTAGCTGGGAAGAGCAAGTTGACAATAACAGGAGCCATGGAAGAAGACAATCCCTCGGCCAGCAAGGGTGACAAGTTGATTCAGATTTGACGATTCATTTTGGGTCCCTAATGAGCCTCTAGAAATAAAGTTTAGATTCATATACAATATTGTATTATTGTTTCTTTTGGCTGTATAATTCACTACTAATTGTTAAATATGATCTATGACCTACAAATCACCAAATTTATTTCTATAATCTATCTCTCAGTCCCCCAAACCTGTCTATGTATCTGGGACCCCATTATGGGAGTAGGGTGGTGGGAGGGCATTCACTACCCGTCCTATGCCTGATCTGTCTATCCTCTCTCTTTTTATCTTTGACATTTATAATGGCCAAGCTAAATATCCAAGTAATGCATTCTTAGTCGATCGGTATAGTTTACATATATTTCTTTAGATGAAGGAAGTGCGCACAAGTTAGTCACGCAAAGATGAAAATGCAAGTAGATGGACATTCAAATTCAAGATGGGAAGCATTTTTTCTGGTCGAATGTTTTGATATTTGTGTTTGGAGAGGAGAAGGATGAGAAATTGCTTCGTTTGGGAAGAGTCAACGAGTTGCAAAGAAACGGGTCCGATCGACAGTAAATTAGGAATGAGGAAGACAAGTCGCCGGCTTGAATATTTCCTTTCCACTCCTTCCTTCCTTCTTGTTTGACAGAGACAAAAACGACGGCTTCTCCTTGTGGACCTCTCACAGCACTGGTCGCTCCCTGGCCTTGGGCAGAAGCTCCTTCTCTCCACGCACACAGCGGACGCGCCAAGGAATCAGTCTCAGGAATCAAGGAGATTGTCAAATACAGCGCCGCCCCGTAAATTCTTATGTTTAATCGGTCCCTCTGGGTCTCCCTCTCTCTGTCTCCGTCTCTCTCTACGCTCTTGTTCGTGTTCTTGCTGCGCCGCGCCCTAGATCTTGAACGCCGAAAGGCTTTGGAAGCTGGGTCATCAGATCTTTGGATCAAAATTTGTGGGGGGTCCCCCCTGAAGGGATATTTATTCGAGTTACTGCGTCGTCCCAGCTCAGCAATCTGTCAGGTTTGTGCTCTAGTTCCTATTCTGTTCGGATTCACGGTAGTGTATCGAAATGACAATGGGATTTCTGTGTGATGTGCCACTCTTTTACCAATTTCCGCCTTCTTGGTGTCTTAAGTGTGATCAAGTGAATGATATTGTCTGTGCTAAGCAATATTTTATCCTGATGTTGGATTTGGATTGGAAATTGTAATGTCTGAGCTGCCCTTGAATTATTTGGAAGTTTGGGGATGTTGGATTGGTTTGACTTTAATCCGGAATCTGTTAGATTTCTTGTCTGTTGGTTTTGAATTATAGTTTGGTTTTAGTAGTTGGGAAACTCTCCGATGTTCATGAGTTTTATCTTATTATTTTTAGCCACTGCTTGTGCCGGTGTGCTATAGAGTTCTGTGCATCCAAGAAATCCCATGTCAGGGTGAAGTTTAGCTGTTTCTTCATTTGATCTTTGGAGGCACCTCCAATGCTCCCATGGGTTCTGTAGGAAGATTGAGTCATTGTTGAATGGGCTATACGTATATCAATTTTGAGCAAGCTTTTATCATTTAAACATTCTGTTTCCAAGGTTAAATACACTTTCTTCCTCACCTGTGATGCATGATTGCCAGCTCTCTTTATTTCTCCCATGGTTATAAAGGGCTGAGGTTTCAGTCCCTCTCTGCACTCCTAAGTCCAACTACCTTTTGCAAATCATTTGTATATTTATATTTCATCAATGCGGTATCTTTCTTCCCTCCTAATTGCCCATTTTTGGTGGAAAAAGATATCTGTTTGCACCTCTTTCGGTATGTTGTTTAATCACAATCTGCCTGTCCTTTTAGCTTTGACTAGTCCTGATCCAGACCTTGCATTTTCGAATTAATTCATAGAGTAAAACAAAATCACTGAACATGGTGTTTCTTTTTGCTCATTACAGATAGCAGCTTGGCTTGGTCATTGAAATATTCGGTAATAAATGAGGGATGCTGTGAGGAGATAATTATATGACGATGCCTTCATCTGAGGTTTTCTGAATGAAGAAAGCGAAAGGTTGGAGATTAGGCATGGGCGAGGTTCAGCTTTTAGCTGGGCACCGACATGCCCGAGCTCAATTAAAGAAGCCTGTTTGGATCATAGTCTTGATCTTTTTGGTCATTTTATTCCTCGTCTGTGCATCTTTATATCCAACACAAAGCATCTCGGCTTTTTATATATTCTCTTCTAGAGGCTGTAAGGGTCTGACTGATTGGATCCCACCTATTCCTGCGAGAGAGTACACTGATGAAGAGATTGCATCTCGTATTGTTATAAAAGAAATTTTGAGGACCCCACTGACTGGAACAAAAAATCCAAAGATCGCCTTCATGTTCTTGAGCCCCGGTTCTCTCCCTTTTGAGAAGCTGTGGGACAGATTCTTTGAAGTGAGTTTCTTGCATATTTGGTTTGATAAACAATTGACGTATCATTTTCTTCCATGGTTGATTTGTCCTTAAATGATTTGTTCTTGGCAGGGCCATGAAGGAAGATTTACAGTATATGTGCACTCTTCGAAAGAAAAGCCAGTACATGTTAGTCGCTACTTTATGAATCGTGACATACGCAGCGAGCAGGTTCACAATTGAACTTTTAATGCTTTGACCTTCTTCAATAACATTTATGTCAATAGAAAAACCACAGGCAATTTAGATAATGATTTCCCCTACAAGTTTAAGATGGATGTCTCAGAGCAGTTTCATGGTCATTTTATTGTGCTACTTCATATTTGTGGAATTTATGCAATTTCTTTATGCAGGTAATCTGGGGGAAAATTTCCATGATCGATGCTGAGAAGCGGTTACTGGCCAGTGCTCTTCAAGATCCTGATAATCAACAATTTGTCTTACTTTCTGACAGGTAATCTATCTGTTTCCAGTAATTTCATAAAATTTATTCATCTGACTCTCCCCTTCCTCCTCCCCCTTTGTTAGTCCATTTTTCTCCCTCATCAGTCTCTTCCCTCTGACTGATTCAGATTCTAACTTTATATGCTCCCTTTTGTAGCTGTGTGCCATTGCATGCTTTTGACTATGTCCACGACTATCTTATGCACACAAACATCAGCTTTGTTGACTGGTAAATGGAACCTCCCTCTATAACAGTCCAATTATTAGCTCCTATTTTTTTCATTCCTGTGTTATGCATATGACTTGAATGCTTGAATGACCTTATGGGAGAAAATCTATAGTTTGAATATGAAAAACTTGGTAGATATGGCACTATCCAATGTGAAAACAAACTAGTTATGCATCTGAAAATTTAAAGTGAGATTAATCTGCCCCGAATATGAAATTGAGACAAAAGGAATACTCTAATCTTTATGTGAACAGTGGGGCCTGGTATTTAAGTCGTTCTCTTTCTTCAGCTCCTTTAATTTCCGAGGAGTAACAATTTGATCCAAAATTCTCCCTCTTACTGGTGGTTATAATCTCCTACTCAGCTTCTACGATCCCGGACCACATGGAAATGGCAGATATTCAGAACACATGCTACCTGAGGTTGAGAAAAAGGACTTCCGAAAGGGTGCCCAGGTATCCCTCTAAAATCATATATTCATCCTAGATGAGTAATTATCTCAAATATGTGCAATTTGATCAGGCATATGAGTATATTACTTTAAAGGCATATGAATTGGGTGTTAACTGGTGATGATTTCTTTTTGCAGTGGTTCACTTTGAAGAGGCAGCATGCTTTGATTGTTATGGCCGATTATTTATACTACTCAAAATTCCGAGACTACTGCAAGGTCAATTCTGCTTCTCAACTTTTTCATTTCCACTATTGCAGCTCTCTCTTCTGCTTTGGTTTTTATTACTCTTGTTTCTTGAGAGATTAGAAGAATAACTCCATCTACATTAATCATTTTCTCCTAAGAACAACTGTGTTTTTGAATTAGCAAGCCAACTGATTTAGGTGCTTAATTATTAAAATTACAGCCAGGTCTCGATGGCAAGAACTGCATCGCTGATGAACATTACTTGCCAACTTTCTTTAGTGTAAGTATAGTATTTTTTTTCCTCTGGGAAATTTCCAATTTTAGTAAACTGGATTGAAATCGGTTTTCCTGCATTTTGTTCAGATGATTGATCCTGGTGGGATAGCAACTTGGTCTACAACGCATGTTGATTGGTCAGAAAGAAAGTGGCACCCCAAGTCATATAGAGCTGAGGATGTTACCTATGAACTTTTAAAGAATATAACAGTATGCTTCATCTATTCTTTTCCTGTAAGAAACTTCTTATGTAATGGGGTTGATATTGTGAGACATGTCTGTGGAGAATTGCTTGATTAAAAGAGTCTGCAAATGGACCATTCTACTTTTAACCTAATAAATATCTGATAAATTGGAGAAATAATTCATAGGCAGACTCTGGATTATGTATACAACGCAGGCCTTTCATTTCCTTTTGTTCCTGCGGTATAAACACAGATGGTGTGTTGAACTTGAAAATTTTCTGGGAAATTTCATCTAAGTTAAGATGTGAATATTGTTTTGTTTAGGCATCTTATTTGATCAACTATAGCAATTAATATGTTGGTGCAATGCCTTTTCTTTTGCAGTCAATTGATGCAAGTATACATGTGACAAGTGATGACAAGGTACGACAACCTTATATCCATAGATCAAAAACATCCTTTTCTTTTTCATGCTATGAATTATCAATAAAAAATGCTATGAAATATAACAACTCGACTGTCTACAAACTTTCAGCATGAAGAGCAAATAAAGCCTTGCCTTTGGAATGGAGTGAAGCGGCCATGCTACTTATTCGCAAGGAAATTCGACCCTGAGGCGCTGGACAACCTGTTGGATCTCTTCTCAAACTACACCACAATCTGAGCTCAGTTATTTTTAGCTCTTATGGATGGTATTCTTTTCATCGATTATTCGACACCCCTGAAAGCTGTATATCTACTGCATCATAGAGGCTTGGTAAATGCCCGGACCACATACTTTTAGTGCAAATTCCAGAGCCATGAGGAGTGGTTGTATTTAAAAGGACGCTGATGATTTGTTAGTGCTTCCGGTGGGATGGGGTGAAATGTGTCATTTGTTTTGGCCCATTATTATCGATATCTACAGGGGGGATAGAAACATTTTGTTTGGATTCTGACTTGTGTAATTTTAGAATGTGAATTGAAATGTAGGATTCAATGATAGTTGCCTTCATGTGTATTTATCATTTTACACTTCCAGGTTTTGCATAAATAAATGCTGCTCCAATTTACTCTTAACTTTATGATTATTTATGTTTATATCTTAAATATTTGTTATAGATAGCTCACTTGTTCTTTAATGATTAAAATACTTAAAAGTTTTTTTTTGGTGGAATAGTTATAAATTTGTTAGGCAAGCGAATACATAGTAAAAATGTAAAGAAAGGAAATGGTTCGAATCCACTTATTTCCATTTGTTTTTTTCTATTTTGGGGTTTAACGACAAAGTTTTATCCTAAGTTTGTCTCTTCGATCTCCTTGTCCTATGTCTTACAAGCCCATGGAACAAGAAAATCAGGCCAGACCAACCCGTCAATACGGCACAATGGGGGAGTATCATCCTTAATGCTTTCAGGATATGCTTGTAATGTTCAATCCATAACCTTAATAAATACTCTCAGACTTATGACAAAGAGAAATCTGTGTAACAATTGAGACAATCAAAATGTATGCAAGTATTAAGATTAAGTGGGGTGTTGTAAATGTGATCATTCCCAGAGTTCATCGACAGACTTGTAGCCGGGTCCGTTCTCAGTTACAAACTCGAGTCCCCGCACTCCTTGGCTTGGTGGGATCTGCTTGATCTTCTCCAACTCATCCTCTGTAATTTGCCTTTCCCACTCGAGGATCCTGAGGTTTTCTTTCATCCTCTCCTTGTTAAAGCTCTTCACTATCACACTTGAACCTTGCTCATGCACCCACCTCAGCGCCACCTGCTCCAACATATATATATATATATATATATAAAACCTCCCCTAGTGAATCTTGCTAGTAGGATATATCTTCATATTCATTAAAATAAAATAAAATTTTGGCAATAGTTAATTGATTAATACCTGGGCCACCGTGGTTCCTCTGGCTTGGGCGATTTCCTTGAGGATGGGGCTGTCCATAACAGCCATGGAACCCCAGCTGGCTCCATTAGCTGCCAAAGGAGACCAAGCACTCACATGAATCCCTTTCTCCTTGCAGAACCCTCTTAGCTTCTCTTGCCTCCATGCTACGTGCATCTCTACCTAAATATGAAAAGATCACGGAAATTCAAATTCAATTCAACATATGCTCATTGTTGGCACGAGAAGTCCCATTGGCATCACTAATACTTGATGAGCACTATTTAATCGAGTAAGTATTACCTGATTGACAGCGGGAGGGATGGTGCAAAATTGGAGGATTTGGGATAGCTTCTTGGGTCCAAAGTTACTAACGCCAATTGACTTTGCCAACCCCAATTTGGAGCACTCTTCCATGGCTCCCCACGTACCCTTTATGTCGAACTCCAGTATAAGCTCCTTTGACATGCCGAAGGCTTGAGTCCCCTCTTTCAGCCTTACGGGCCAGTGGATTAGATACAAGTCGACATACTCTAGTCCCAGCCTCCTATTAAAAGTCGTGTCATGTCTATTATTTTTTACACACAATTACTATAAAATCAAGTAATGAAGACAGATCAAATTGGACCATAATATTAACTCTAGTCCCACGTCCCCTATAATATGTGATTCTTGTATACTACAGCACTTTTTTTTTTTCTTTTGGTAATTGTAGTTTCATTCATGAACTTATACACGAAATATACATGTTGTCCTGTCATATATAATGCATATTGCTATTTCAATAGCCATGTGTCTCGATTCCTTTCTACCGTGTGAAACTAATCAGCATGATATAATACGCACCCGAGACTCTTCTTCAACGCGGGGAGGACGAGTTTGGGGTCCGCTTCGTTGCACCAGAGCTTGGAGGTGATGAAAAGCTCGTCCCGGCTCTTGATGATCTGCCGCTTGAGGGCATCCGCAACGGCTCTGCCGAGGGACTCCTCGGAGCCATAGAGCGCCGCCGTGTCAAAGTGGCGGTACCCCACCTCTATGGCCTCAACCAGGGTGGCAGCTAAGACCTCGGGAGGCGGCAGACTGCTTGCCGCTGTGCCGAGTCCTATCAGCGGCATCTTGTGGCCGGAGCTAAGGGTCACCTCCGACATGGCTCTTCTTGATGTTCTCACGTCTTCCGTGGAGGTCTTTTTTGTTATCTGGTTGAAGATTGTGTGATCCTAATTTTCCGATGCAGCTGTTAAGCTAAGTAATTGGCTTGAAAGATGGGCTTGGAGAGATAGAGACAGAGAGAGAGAGAGAGAGAGAGAGGATGTGATGTGCTGTCCGTGTTGATGGTGGATCGAATTTATAATATGGGGGTGGAAGGTGAACTATTCTCCATCCGACAGTGTGGACATCCAAAACGTAGAGTTGTCCAATATTTAATATTGCCGGATAAGACAAATGAACACATATACAATTACATTATAGTCCATGATAATTATCTGAATGATAATAATACCTCATTAAAATGCGTTGGAGCATTCTTGTGGATCAAGTGAGGCCTGCATTGTAAAATCTTACTCAGTACAAGTGCGACCCGCCGGCTCAGAAGTTGATAGGGAAACCAGAATTAATCATAAGTCTGAGAAAATTATCTAATAATATTTAATTGAGTTCTTTTTAAAAATATATTGAAAGATTGGTATTTATAAATTTAAGGGATCCATACTAATTCTTTAATGTCTTAGCCTTATGTGAGATGGGGGGACGAGATGGGTTGGCAAGACAAAACAATAATGCAATGAAGCCGTGAAGAATTCAATGTCCTTATTTGCCTTTTTTCCTTGGGCCAGAAGGAAAGGACATTTGCCCTTGTTGTATTTTCCTTTTGGTGAAAGAGACTTCCACCGTTGACCATCTTGTAAGTTTGAAAGGTCCTGTTGAGGGACTGGACCTGTACGATTTTTAGGGAGGTGATTATTCTACTCCTAATTTATCAGTGAATGAATAGTGATCTTATTACTGATTAAGAAAAAAAACAAAACAAAAGAGTCATCTGCAATTGTGTCGTGCTCAAACACTTATCCAGGCACATTTCCATGGTTAGAATTTCGACCAAGAAAAAGAAAGGATCTAAGTGCTCTCGTTTGTTGCTAATGGCTGACTAATTTAATTTTATCACGTGCTTATCACAGTTTTAAAACCTATAGGGATGGAAATGATTTCCTTCGGTTGTCCGCGACCAAGTAATATTAATTATTCTATGATACGCACTCGAGACTCTTCTTCAAGGCAGGGAGAACGAGACATGGGTTCTGCGTCTGCGCACCAGAGCTTGGAGGTGACGAAGACCTCGCCGTGGCTCTTGATGAGCTGCCGCTTGAGGGCCTCAGCAATAGCTCGCCCGAGAGGCTCCTCCGTGCCATAGACTGCAGCCCATATCAAGTGGCGGTACCCTGCCTCCATGGCCTCGACCATGGTAGCAGTCGGTAATTTGAAAAGCATGGGTATTCATACGCTTTTATCCTCCTTTTTTTTTTAATTTTAATTTCACTCATCACTTAAAATACTTATCAAACACAACCATAATAGATTACAATTTCTTTTCTCTCAATGGAGACGTGAAGATATTTGTTTCCCCCCTTTGTGCTTGACTTTTTCCTGGGGATGGAAGAAGCATTCTCTTTTGACCATCACATTAGGTGAAGGTTCATTGCCTAGCTCACTCATCATGGAGGTTGGGGGCGTAATTGACGGAAAAAATGAATAATTATGAGAGAAAAAAAGTGGTATTTAATATAATTATATTCAATTGTAATTCATATTTCTTATATTTCTCTATTTAATTCCTCTCTATTCCTTTTAAAATTCGTGGGCATTTTTTAGAATAGTAGAAAATAAGGGATGTCGTGGGACTCCTCAGAGATTCAGATATGAAAAGTATCAGTCAAAAGTACGCCGGAGAAGGCAAGTTCATCTTTTTTTTTGGGGTTTCAAAATTCAAATAGGAGGAACGGTCAATGAAATTTAAACCTTTCCCGACTTCGTCCTCCTACTTTATGTATTTCGATTGTCATCCTCCAAGTTAATAAAGGGATCGAATTGTCTCCTTCGGTTTGGTCCTGCATCATAGAGTATAAACATAGAAATATCAATTTCTTTTTTTCCCCCCTGAAGTGTCGTGTTGGCGGCAAATATGCGGCTTCTCTCTCTCTCTCTTCCGCGTTTTATTTATTTTTCTAGAAAATAATTAATCCCATTATTTAACGAACAAATTGAGTATGGATAAATATTGATAGTGAAGTATTATTGATAAAAATGTGGTATAAGCTGGTTCAAAATAGGCATGAAATCGTTTGACTGGATTACAGTTCAGCCCGTTAAACAAATGGGACGGTTCGGCCATGGGTCATGGTTCAGATAAATATGAACTGACCCGAAACCCTTCATAAATATACCAGTTTGGCTCATAAATCGCTTATTTTTTTAAAAAATATTTGAAAATATTTTTTAAAAATTTTAAATTGACTAACAAAATTTGACAGTTAATTGTATGATTTTTGGTGATCCAAGCCAGTTTTCATTGTTCTAGACCGATTACGGTTCCGGGCCAATTTTTAAATGGTTCCGAGTTGGTTACGGTTCAACAGGTCTATATATTTGAACCAGCACATAACCGTCATCAACCTGATAAGAATAATTACAGGCCAAGTTAGAAGTAATATGTGCCGGTTCTAGGTTTGGATAGTCCGATTACGAGCCAGTCCAGCCTGTTTAACATCTCTATTAGTATANCTAGGTTTGGATAGTCCGATTACGAGCCAGTCCGGCCTGTTTAACATCTCTATTAGTACCAAAAAAACATTATTGATAGCAAAGCATCAAAATCTCAATTTAGTAATGTAATAAATAGATATTACATTAAAATTCTATCCTGCTTATGCTGCAAATAAAATTGATCTTCCTGACAGCAAAGGTAGGCATGACATGAAAAGATTAAATTCAACATGGACATTGTACTTTTAGGTTAATACAACGTATATAGTTATGCGTCGTACATGCACATATAAATGAGAAAAAAACTAGCAATTTAGTCCTTCGGTAATTAGAGTATCATCATTTTAGCCCACTAATAAAATTCTGTCACTCGGACTGTCCTTCGTCTATGTTGGAAACATGAACATGAGGGAGCGTCTCAGAGGAGGCGTTTATATATATATATATATATATATCTTTCATCTCCCTGTAAAAAGGCAAGTTAATTTTCTTATATTCTTCACTATCTTCTTCATCAACATGGAAAATCGTTTCATTATTCTGTACGGCAGATGGCTGCTGCAATAAGTTTACGTTGAAACAAAATTAGTAACAGTATAAGTTTATCCCATACCGATTGTGCGATCAAATGTGTCGGGTATACTTGTAAGATTCGATAATCTTCAGAAGCTCGCAAAATGGACCTCGATTGTTGCGGATCATGTCAGTCCTGGTCCATGATCATGGCCATTGTGGGCAGGTTGTGTTCAGGGCCTGCCCACCAGCCCAGATCAATGTGAAACTATGTATGGATCTCGGCGCCCGCCCAATAAAGGACCGGGCCTGAAGGGGGAAGTTTGTCAAATCTGGTAAAATCAGATGTGAGTTAATGTAAGAGAGAGGTCTTAATGTTTGTAATGTCTTTTGTAAATCCCAACCGCATCTGAACCGGTCTTAACTAGTACTCGTTGGCAATGAACACAATAGTGTCGCATGCATTGATTGCTTAGTTTTGGACTTATAATAGAAAATTAGTGCAAAATTTTAATGAGAGAATCATAGATTATGCAATCAATAAGATTAAATTAGGACGTTGCAAATTTTATCCAGGCATGAAGCCCTCCATGATGACAATCACTCCCAGAGTTCATCAACAGACTTGTAGCCAGGTCCATTCTCATTTACGAATTGATATCCCGGCATTCCTTGGTGTGGCGGGATCTGCTTGATCTTCTCCGACTCATCCTCTGTCAGATCCCTTTCCCACTCGAGGATCTTGAGGTTTTCTCTCATCCTATCCTTGTTAAAGCTCTTCACTATCACGCACGAGCCTTGCTCGTACACCCACCTCAGTGCCACCTGCTCGAATGCACATAGTGAGCCTTTTTATAACACATATAAACATGAATATATATCGTAAAGGACGAGTCATTCATCTATTTTGTGATAAAAAGGGTTTCCCCTCCACCAGTTGGAGACCATGTACTTGACTAATTAATACCTGAGCCACGGTGGTTCCTCTGGCTTGTGCGATTTCCTTGAGGATAGGGCTGTCCATCACAGCCGTGGAACCCCAGCTGGCTCCATTAGCTGCCAAAGGTGACCAAGCACTCACATGAATCCCTTTGTCCTTGCAAAATCCTCTTAGCTTCTCTTGCCTCCATGCGACGTGCATCTCAACCTTAACAAAAATAAAATAAAATAAAAGATTACGGAAAATCGATTCAACATATACTCACTCTTGGCACAAAATGTCCCAGTACGCATCAAGCATACTTGATAGATACTAATTAGTGAGCAAGTACCTGATTTACGGCGGGAGGGATGGTGCAAAATTGGAGGATTTGAGAGAGATTCTTGGGCCCAAAGTTACTAACGCCAATGGACTTGGCCAACCCCAGCCTGGAGCACTCTTCCATGGCTTCCCATGTCCCCTTCATGTCTAATTCAAGTATGCGCTCCGTTGACATGTTGAAGGCAGTAGTCCCCTCTTTAAGCCGTACTGGCCAGTGAATTAGATACAAGTCCAAGTACTCTAGTCCCAACATCCTAATAAAAGTCATAGTACCATCATTAGTTTTTACACGCAATATTTGTATTGGATCCAGGTTATTATTAATCATGGAAAAAATCGATATTAATATTAATATAAGTAATATCACAGTACGCCGACAAAATAGGTGAGGTACCGGAGACGCTGAAAAGTTGCATTTTTTCATAACTACGTGACACGCTTTAAATAAGGTGCAGGTTTTCTCTTAAATTAATTTAACTTCAGATAAATTAATTAAAATTTGCTGATTCCAAGTCCATAATGAATTTTGAGGTCTCAACTGATTTAATTTATCAAATGCATAGCAGAGTTTCAATAGCTATATATATATATATGATTCCTTCGAACATTAAAAAAAAAAAGACATTATGACACAATACGCACCGGAGACTCTTCTTCAACGCGGGGAGGACGAGACTGGGGTCTGCGTCGGAGCACCAGAGCTTGGAGGTGATGAAGAGCTCGTCCCGGCTCCTGATGAGCTGTCGCTTGAGGGCCTCCGCCACAGCTTGGCCAAGGGACTCCTCGGATCCATAGATTGCGGCCGTGTCAAAGTGGCGGTACCCCACCTCGATGGCCTCAACCAAGATGGCAACTAAGGCCTCGGTAGGCGGCAGACTTCTCGCCGCTGTGCCAAGCCCTATCAGCGGCATCTTGTGGCCGGAGCAGAGGGTCACCTTCTTCATGGCTCTTGCCGGTTGATCTGTTTGCCTGGCGAGAGAGAGAGAGAGAGAGAGAGAGAGAGAGAGAGAGGGAAGATAAAGAATGCGATTTCCTGTCCTTGTTGAGGTGGAGTGAATTTATAATGTGGAAACGGGGCAAGATAACATTCAATACGTCCAATGCATATCCAACGAAACTTATTAAGATCCTGAATGCCTAATATGTTAATGCTACCATATATTTGTTCATGATTATACGCTAGATAAGCGTTTCTTTATGTTGCCAGATGGAATAACAAATACTTAACGAATCAATATTATATTTGATAGGAAGGAATGAAAAGAAAATGGAAACGGAAACGGAAATGAAATAGAATCACGATTACATTCTTAATTTTAGTTTCACTTTTAATTTTAATGGAATGAAATCAAATCTAAAGAATTATTTTAACAAATTAGTTTAGAATTTTTTGGTAATATTTTTCCAATATTTTCTTCTATTATCATCTTTCATCAGGAATTTTTAATCACATATTTGGTTATCTAAAGATACTCTTTTCATTCATTTTCACTATTTCAATATTGAAAAATAGTAACAATGGCAAAAATAATAAGAAATCATTCAAATGGCAAAAAGGGGGAAAAAAATGAAGAAGGGGGAAAGGACAATGGATGAAGGTGAACTGAATGGTTGGAATGTCACTTCCCTGCCTCCGATGATGGAATCAATTTTGTGGGAATGGGGTTGAATACCCATTCCGTCGGAATGCTGAAGCTGGCCATTTCTTTTTAATCTTACCAAACTAGGGAAATGAAATGTGGATACCAATTTCATCCAATTCAGGCCTACCAAATATGTCGTGAAAGTATTGTGTGCATTCTTGGGATCGAGTGGGGCAACGCTGACACTATAATACATCCATTATGGATTTTTCTGGTCGATGATGGAATCAGAATCTTAAAACAACTGCGCTGGTCAAAACGCCTTTTAACCCTTATGTTGGGATCGGGATCGGGATCGGATGTCTTACAATGCCCAGCCATGCAACGTCATGCATTGGCCGCCTTTCTCGATGAAAACAGAAGAATTTTATAAGATCTTTCTTTCATGTATCTTATGTGTTTATTTATTTATTTATTGTCTGGAAGGATTTTCATTTAATACTATGAAAGATGTGGCACATTTGTCAAATGTAAAATTTTGTATTGATTTCTTTTCATTTGTTTATAACTACCTATCTCACCATTCCTTTCATATTTATTTCTTTTCATTGCAGGATTGGAGTCCATTTTTAGGTGAATAAGGGTTCCATTAGATCATCAAATTAGAATTGCAAGAGTTCTCGACCAAACAATGGTCATTCTCAAGGATATTACAAGCATCAACAAGTCAAGGCTTAGTTCCCCCTACAACATCATACATAAAATAAGGTGCAACAGCATTGGGAAAATATTCAAAAATGGCCAACTCATCATCATGGCAATCACGAGCCAATCTAGCAATGCAATCAACCACCCCATTTGCCTTGCAATAGATATGACACATCTATACCCTTCGAAACAAGTGAAGTAGTTTCCTACAACCCAAAAGGAAAGGCAATAGATGAAGATTGTTCGATCTACAATTAGAGAATAGCTCCACTATGACTCTTGCATCCAGCTCAACGATCAACCATTGGACTCCAAGATCCCTTGCTACCATTAGACCACCCCTCAAGGCCCAAATCTCTTCTAGAACACTCGTGGACCAGCCTATATGTCTACCAAAACCCACTATCCAATCCCCATCTTCACCTCTAATGACTCCCCCTACTCCTGCTCTTCCGTGAACCCCAATCACGGAACCATCAATATTCATTTTAGCCCATCCAGGTGATGGAGGATGCCATCTAATCTCCTTCAACTCATTTTCCTGTAAACTAGCAGAGATGAGTGAGTCATGGAACTCTTTAGCTCTATCTAGACACAAACAAGAAAGATAATCATTGAATCTAACCCTAGCAAGAACCTTATCATTTCTATGTTGCCAAAGTAACAGGTTGGTAAGGGGAAGATAATTGCCCATGGGACTCCTAAATGGGTCTCATATGCCTCACAATTTGTTTGAATCCATTTTTAGGAGTGATTAACAAAAAGAAAACCATAAACTTTAAGTTAATTTAAAATTTTATTACGAACTTTCAATTTTAGATAAAATAATATTAAAATTTTGTTTCGATAAACAATCTACCACCCATTCAACGTTCTCTTCAAAACCTTGACAGAAGGTTTAACGGCTGTTAAAAATAGTTGAAATGACTTAAACGCTCGTGCAATTAGGGGTTGAAAGATAAAAATACCCCTTCTTTCATCAAAAGATCTTGAGAGAGAAATTGATTGACAAAGACTTATAGCATGAGGCTGTTTTGATATACTGACAGAATGATTATCGGTGTGAAAACTGTTGTTAGGAGTTGGTGAGTTGACACCTTGGTGTGGAAGAGTTAGAGATGTGAGTAAAATGTCTCTATCTACGGCCTCCAATTATATTCTCTTCTCTATGTCGACTCTCTATAGAAGACCTTCGTGAAGCTAACATCCTCAATCATAGCTTAGATTTCCACAATCAACCACTTCTCTTTCGTGTCCTAATTTCAAATACTCAAATTTGCCTCCATAGACTTTTGCAAGCCATTATATGAAGGAGGAGGAGGAGGCATTTCCGTCATTTAAGATAGAGATAACAACTATTATGATGTTCGTTAAAAAAATAAAAATAAAAATATGTATAATGGAATGGAGCTTCTGGCCGGATCTTGTTTTCTCCTTTGGTTTTTTCTTTTACAAGGTCTCAGTGTCGTGTCTTGATTCTCCTATTGTTCAAACACAGCCCAGTAGCCCTAATTTCTTTATTGCTCACCGTTGAAAATGTGAATATTCCAGTTGTTATTGGCCAAAAAGAAAGGGAGTAGTAAAGGCATAATTGAGCCATGAAACACTCCAAGGCACAAAACTACATGTTTGTGATTCCAGTGGAAGAGATGGACGACACGTCACGTTAAGTCATCGTTTCCACGGCTGCACGGAGCCCCACTTCATGCAATGGCAAGCCCAAGAAACCCCCGAGGGATTCAATTCCAAGACCAGTCAACCATGTGGACCCAGACTGATAAATCCGGTGTTCAAAACAACATATAATTCGTAGCTCAAGATAATATATGAAATATACATATATACATACAATTGTTTCAGACAAATTTCATAATGTTTTAGTTAGTTGTCTGGATGGGAAGACCAGACGCCTTGCCAAATTCCAGGTGCACACGACATCATGCATTAGCAATGCCCCTAGACAGGAGGAGACATGTCTCAACGAAGACAGGAAGAATTTTCTTTTTCCACTCCTTTTTGTTTTCTTGTTTTCTTATGGAGGAAGGAAATTTCCTGTTTCGACCATGAGATTAGGTTGACACTGTTCATCGCCAGGCTGATGAAGGAGGTCATCCATGATTACAAGAGGATATATATATATATATATATAATGGAAAAGGTGCAATGGACAGGGGAAAAGAAAATTGATATGATAATATTTCTTTTAATCTAAAATTAAAAGATTAATACGACTTCTAATACCTTTTAATTTTCCTTTTTTGATTAATTTTTTCTATCCAATCATCTCTTTTAGAATTGAAAAACAAAGGTTACTGAAATTCCAATCGAGAGCTTTAGATTCCAAAAGTGTCGGTCAAAATTTGTGATTACACCGGAGAAGGCAAGCTC
>CXYZ01013298.1:390730-415017 GCA_900006705.1 Sonneratia caseolaris | reverse complement strand
GATGAATTTATAATGTGCAAACCGGCGGCCAGAATATTGAACAACCTAATATTTTCATCGTCAAGGGTCAATGTGCATGGTTATATGCTGCTAACTCACCAGTTCTATTCTATTTTGTTACTTTACCATCTAAAACACCAGATACATATAAAATCAATGTACCAGAGTGTTCTTTCAGAGTCGTGAAATGCTGATATTATGGTACATCGATCCTTGATGGAATCTTCTATTCCCAATCGATCGATAATGAAATCAGAATTTCCGAACAAACGTGCTGGTTTCCTGCGTCTTAGGAGTCCTAGCTAGGTAGGTTGAAATACCTATATATATGTTGTCTTTGAAGTCCGACGTTGGGATCGAGGCCACATGCCTTGCCCCCATGCAACGACATGCACTGGCCACAATTCTCAATGGAAACAGAAGAGAAAAGTAGCAATCCTTTTCCTCTTCACCGAAAAAATTACCGTATGCTTATTCATATCATCATGATCAACAAATAAAATTGAGCCTTACTTATTTTTAGATGGTATCATATAGTAATCTAGACTTCCCCATTTTCTGATGAATTGATTCTCTTCATATGCTTAAACCCAACCTAGTCGACTTCATATCCGTATAGCTCGCGGTTGAAGGTATGGCTACCTCACCAGCCCCCGTAGCAAATAATAAAGAAAATAGGAAAATCTTTGAACCATGAAACAACACTTCAAGGCATAAAAATATATATATATATATATATGTGATTTCTGTGTAAGAGATGTGCACGTAACGTTAGGTCACCCTATCGGGGCGATGGGTTAATTATACAAACGGTATGGAAACTTTCGGAAAAGAGATAAAAGGGGTGAAAGCAAATTACGAAAAATTATAAATGTGTTATCCATTAATGTTACCGTCAAAACTTGAAATCTGCTCTTTCAGTTCAGGTTCGTGGTGGATGCACTTTCACTTGAATGACGGATAATGGGGGTAGGGAGGGTGAGGATGAGAGGAAAAATTTTAGCTTGACTTTATCTTTATGGATGCAAAGGGCGACAGGTCGAGCTTCTCGGTAGAGTTGGGAGGAGACAAAGGAATAGTATGGAATAAGATTCAATCATATTAGAAAGTACTTTTGACATGATGTTGCAAGAGGTATTTTATTTATGTAGAAGGTTCCAGAAAACAGTTGTTCTTCTTGAGGAATTAGAGAAAAGTATTTATAGATGGGTCTAGTAACGGACTTATAAATAAATTAAGATTTTTTTTGTACAAATCTGAAAACTTTTAAGAATATTTTGAACCATTGGTGCAATTAACCATACCGTCAATAGAGAATACATCACGGGACCAATGTGAGACACAAATTTTTCCGCATCCCACTGGCTCAATACTTCGCTTGTCGACTAGCCACACACTACACGTGCTATTAAGGTCGTTCGATCATAGAATCGCAAAAACAATACAGAGCAACACAATTACACAATTGGAGAAAAACGTAATTTGTATTCACATATATCACAAGTCCATGAAAACCCAACCCAAATCATAACACTTATATGCAGTCACATGAGTATATGTCTCATAGTCTCTCACTGCTTGTACTCTTTATCCGTCTCGTGCCTCCTCTCAAGAATACCGAATTGCTTGCTCTGACTTGATTTTTACTTTCTTTGAGTCTCTAGCTCTCTGTGTTTCTTCTCTGAGAATTATGGATTGTTTCTAAGAATGAGACTGAGTCCTCTTTATATAGAAGAGCCTAGTAGACTAGATATGTCAACCGATATATCTGAATCCTTTGATTTTCTCAATCATATCTCAATTTGTCCAATCTTAGCCGTTGATCTGCAATCTCCAAGATTATTTCCATAACAGATTGATTTGCTATATCCTGGAAGAATCTTTCCCCGATTGTCTGCTTGACCAGGTACGGATGACTTGGCGTTGACTCAGCATCATTGATCCGATCCACTCTCCTCTAGGGCCCACCTCCATGATCGCCTCCCACGATCACAGCCGTCTGATTGAGATTGCAGCATTCAATGGTGCTCGAGCATAGTCAAGGACTTATCCAATCTTTACAAGTAATCAACTCACCAGCCGCTATATGTTGAGCATCCCCTTAGCGTCTGCCATGCCTATCGAGAGTACGCACTTCTTGAGTGCCTTTGCTCGGTCACATCTTGTTCACTGAATATCCTTGATTTTTGCATCGTGCCTTACTCATGGACATCACCACCACGCATACGCATATTTGTCTACTTGTGAAATGTAACACTCCATGGCCACCCTTTGATCCCTCAGCTCTGTTGCTGAGCCTTGATCGGTTGTCCACTCTACTGGTGCTTCTGCGCACACCTGCATGACCATCTCCCTACTTGTCCGCTCATGAACCTACAATTTATCCCAACAGCTTGCAAGTGTTAGCCCACGCATTGTCGTGTGCTTACTATGTGCTATCACTGCCCCAAAGTATGGCTTGTGATACGCATTCTCCGGAGTTAGAGCTCAAGGGTCTAATAGAACATGTCTATAATATTTTGTACCAAAGTTAACAACCTATTGGTGGCTGAAGGGAGTCCCGGATTGAGCAGAACAGCAGCAGAGAGGGGGAAGAAAAGCAGGCTACCTGAGCCCATGGGCCAACCTGATGCAGTGGCAAGCCCAAGAAGACCCGCGGGTTCACTTCTAGGAGCAGCTTAACAGGCAGATTCATGCAACCAATTTGGATTGATTTATGTCGCTCCATTCAGCACCTTCCACCTTAAGATGAATTCTCGGCTTTGAATTTAGAAAATAAAGAGAATTTAATATTCTGAGAGCTTGTATTCCTAGGAGAGATGGATCGGGTTTGAATCGAATTTATCATCGAGCTCTAGGTTACCGGCGATCCAATTGATATCTGATTGTTTCTCTCGGGCAATCTACCGTCCGCAATTCAATGCGAACGATCTGCAATGGGCCCTTATTAGTTAGAGGACATCCCCAGGCCCAGCCAATTTTTGTACTGTCTTTCTTCTTGTCTCTCCCCTTCCCCCATCGCCGTTGTGGTGTCTCTGATTGATCAGAAAAAAAGGCAGGCTTTTTCTGCAGCTCGTTGTTCCTGCCCGGTGGCTGCCGATCCCGAGCCCTCGACTGTTTCCCCTGTGTTGTGCGTGTTTGATGCTTAACAGCACCTCCTTCTGGCGCCGCATCTGCTCCTCCTGTTCCGCAAATTAGGTGAAAGAGGTGACGATCCTGATTCTAGGGTTTTACAATTTATTGATTTCTTAGCTGATTGGTCGAGGGGATTGACCTGCTATCGGTGCCTCGTGGTCCCAGCAGGAGGCAAGTTCTTTCTATTGTTTTCAATAAAGTCGAAGACAAACAGCTTTGATTGGCAATAAGCCTAAAGTACTTTCAAGAAACTCCTGAATCTCAAGCGCCTTCCTCTTGTAAAGTATTGTGGTGAGTTAACTGATATGGATGTGGACGGGAACAAGCGCTTATTCCAGCGGCTTGGGGCTACATCGACAGCCAACTCTGCCGACCCCAGCAAACAGAAAGTCTGCTACCATTGGAGGGCGGGGAAGTGCAGCAGATATCCATGCCCTTACCTCCATAGGGAATTGCCGCCTCCTACATCAAATGGAGGGGGCCCGAAACGGTTCGCTGAGCATTCAGGGTCTCAGTTTTATCGTAGAGGCCCCAACAAGTTCAGCGGAGGATCAAACACGTGGGGCCGTGTTCATGGGAGTAGTAACACGGCTGCGGTGAGGAAGGCAGACAAGTTGTGCAATTTCTGGTTGCAAGGCAATTGTGCTTATGGGGATGCGTGTCGATATTTGCATTCTTGGAGCGTGGGCGATAGCTTCTCCTTACTGAGCCAGCTTGAAGGCCATCAAAAGGTGCTTAATTTTGCTTATTCTGGAGTTTTGGGTTTTCCCCATTTTTTACATTCTAACACTTAAAGTGCATGATGTGCACTCGTGCCTTCGCTGCCATCAGATTTTGGGTTGGTATGGTGTCATATGGGCTCTCTGTGTAGTATTGCATTGAGTCATTGTTAAACTAAGTATTATTGGATCAAGGTTTTGTTACCATCTGGGTTGAATTGGCTTTAATTTGGTTTCTGTGTACGTTTCATGGACAGGTTGTTACCGGGATTGCATTTCCATCTGGTTCTGACAAACTTTATACTGGAAGCAAGGATGAGTCTGTAAGGATGTGGGATTGTCAATCAGGCCAGGTTGTCTTTTTTTTTTTTCTTTTTGTGTCTTCTGAAGCTTATCCCTTGATCACTGTGACAGATTCTTTATGTGAGACTTTGTGATCATAATTTCTTTGGTGTTTGGTTTCTGGAAGTGTGTATGATGGGGAAAGGATCTGTACTGCAATTAAAATGTTTGTGTTCCTGTCAAGTATCAAAAAACATGATTGGTCTCTGAATTGTGTGGTCGGAGATTGTGATGCATATTTGTGTTCCTCGAACTTCCCAAATGTATTGGGTCATATCATTGCCCATCTTCAAGCAAATCTTGGAAATGCAAGGATATGCTCCATTAAAGATGTCAAATTTGAGAAGTGGAAGAGAAGTTGCATTGACTTTTGATTGATTTCATGATATGAGGCTCATGAAGCGAACTTCCAACTTTCAGTTGCATCATAGGTGATTATTAACATTAAGTGCAAGGGAAACAAAATATGGGATGGTGTTATCAGAATGCTTGAATTCATAGTATTTCATGTGGGACCTACAAAAAACATCCTAGTTGAATTTCAAGCATTACCTTTTGTATGTATTTGCATCAATGTCAGGACTAATTCCTTCAAGATTGATCTGTGTTTGTATGCAGTGTATACTTGTAATCAATGTTGGTGGTGAAGTAGGTTGTATGATAAGTGAAGGACCATGGCTTTTTGTTGGCTTACCAAATCTTGTGAAGGTACATATCTAGGGATATATGAGATTCACTGTGTTTAATCTCTTGAATATGCTCCTCTCAGGGGAATTTTGTTATCTAGATTACTTTTGAGAGCATTTGATTGCCATTTAATATCTCAGGCATGGAATACACAAACCTCTGCTGAACTGAGTCTCAGTGGGCCAGTTGGACAAGTTTATGCCATGGTCGTGGGCAATAGTCTGCTCTTGGCAGGCACACAGGTTAACAATTCTACGTTGTAGAATTTTATCTTCTGATGCTATGGTGTTTCTTTCCTTATCCANTAACAATTCTACGTTGTAGAATTTTGTATTCTGATGCTATGGTGTTTCTTTCCTTATCCATGCAAGGTTTATTCTTGGTGTGCCTTATTTTTTCCTTCGCACGGATTAGACATTATTCAAGAACTAGGTGAACTGAGACCATATTATTTGGGTGCATTTAGATTTTTATCACTGTCGGCTTGGTGTTTGAATATTCTGTTGGTTTTTGTNATCATATTATTTGGGTGCATTTGGATTTTTATCACTGTCAGCTTGGTGTTTGAATATTCTGTTGGTTTTTGTATATTTTGATTTTTTTTTTCTGTTTGTGCAGGATGGATCTATATTGGCCTGGAAATACAATGAAGTAACTAATAACTTCGAACCTGCTGCATCACTGACAGGCCACTCTGCAGCAGTTGTTTCACTGGTTGTTGGAGCTAATAGACTATACTCTGGTTCCATGGACAATACAATTCGGGTATATTTCAGACAGTTTGAAAGTTGTACATTTGTAATGTATGTTATGGAACTTCATGGCATGAAATCATACTAACCACTAGATTTCTTTATTTTCTTGCTAACTGTTGATTTCTTCTAGGTCTGGAATCTCGAAAATTTGCAGTGTATGCAGATCCTGTCTGGTCATACGTCAGTTGTGATGTCTGTTCTCTGTTGGGATCAATTTCTTCTATCTTGTTCCCTGGACAAGACAATAAAGGTTCATTGCTTCTGAACTTTTGCTTATTTCTTTCACCATGCGATTGTGTAATAATTTCCATTAAGTTGTTTTCGTGCAGGTATGGGCTGCCATGGAAAATGGTAACCTTGAAGTAACATATGCACACAATGAAGAACATGTAAGTCTTGTTCTTCTGATTCATGATTTGCTTTTAATTTGGCTTGCCTTCTGAAACTTAATTGGAAATATAACCTTTATCATGGTACGTGTGTGTCATCTATAACACCAATTTAGAGTTCCATTGATGATTCAGGATATTGTACTCTACTCTTGTATTTTGAGACACTATCTGCTAGTGTAGTTGTTACTTATGAACTATTATAACCTGATCTGAATTTTAAGAGAATAAAAAAATTCTTTCTAACATGAGAATGTTTACTCTATTACTCGGACAGTAGAAGCTGAGTGGTCCTTATGACCTACCTTTTTGCAGGGGGTTCTTTCTCTCTGTGGAATGCATGACTTAGCTGGGAAGCCAGTCTTGCTCTGCGCTTGCAATGATAACTCCGTCCGTGTTTATGATTTGCCATCGTGAGTTCTAACATCTTAGTTTAATGCTTGATTATGCAGCAAACGAGAGATTTTGGTTATTTATGCAGAAGGTTACAAAAATTTTATTTGGTTGGACTTGTATGACATCTGTAGTGTTAAATTCTGTCTCTAGATTTTCAGAGAGGGGAAAAATTTTTGCCAAACAAGAGGTTCGGGCCATCCAACTGGGCCCTGGAGGGATCTTCTTCACTGGCGACGGGACTGGCTTAGTGAGAGTCTGGAAGTGGGCCGAATCATCCGGGCAGCAGTAGAGAGTCAACTGTATCTAGAATTGGACGACCCACGTTGTACTATTATTTGATCTTGCTTTTCCATCAATTTTTTTTGATGTCTCGAGCAGGGAAGAAGTTTGGCTGATTTTGTATGTCTGGTGAAAGAAGTTTATATAGGATGAGAAAGAGTGTCTTGGCGGGGCTGCACTGTTTTAGTGAACGATGATGCATTATGGTTCGACCATAATAAAATCGCGAGTGCTTCTTCATCTAATAATGGTGGCTAAGGAATACAATACAATAACAAGCTTGTGTACCTTCTGTTGATAATGTCTCGTGATTGTTTACTTACTGTTTTATGAAACGGTACTAAATGAATTTGAACTCTTTCTTCAATTAGTTGAAACTTCCCTCTTCTTTTGCATCCATTGTCAGGCTGGTACCAGTTAGATGAGAGTTAGTAGTTTCTGCCAAACATATACTTGCACACACAATCAGCGATAGCGAGGTTCATGTTCCCCCAAGCTTCCTCACAAACTCTTATCCATGGCCGCCACAATGAATCTCCCTGGGAGCCTCTTCATCCCGCTTCTGATTGCCCAATTTGTATCATTGTCCTCGGCTGCTGCTCGTACTGCCTTTGCTCCTAGGCCTCGAGNTGCCCAATTTGTATCATTGTCCTCGGCTGCTGCGCGTACTGCCTTTGCTCCTAAGCCTCGAAGGCTTACCACAAAGCTGATTCATCGTAATTCCATCTTTTCTCCATACTACAATCCCAGTGCGACCGTATGGGAGCTCAACCAGGAAGCACTCCATCGGTCGCGTGCGCATTTTCAATATATTCAAGAGAGAATGACTGCCGCGAGAATGAACGGTGGACTCCTCAATAATGATGTCTTGAGCCTCGGTCTCATTGCGGACAATGCCGGAATCTCCTTTCTGGCCAATGTGTCAATCGGACGGCCCCCTGTGCCACAGCTCTTGAATGTCGACACGGGCAGCAGCCTCTTGTGGGTCCGTTGCAAACAGTGCAATGGATGCCCGAGACAAGCTGTCGCATTTTTCGACCCATCAAAATCATCGACCTATGCTGCCTTCCCTTGCACGTCGTGGTCTCAAATCTGTGGTGATTCATCCGGAACATGCTCGCTTGGTAAGTGCACATTCAGTATGACGTATTTCGATGGCACAGTGGTGTTGGGTGACATTGCCTCCGAGCAACTACTCTTCGAAACGACCGACGAGGGAAATTTGCCTGTGCACATCAAGGTCTTTGGCTGTGCCAATACAAACACTGGGCCTACCGATTCTCAAGAGAGCGGATTGCTCGGACTAGGGCCGGCTAAATTTTCTGTCTTGAAACAGCTCGGCGGCAAATTCTCCCATTGCTTCGGTGGCATCCATGACCCCAAGTACGAGCACAACATGTTGGTCTTTGGTGAAGGAGCAATCTTTGAAGGCGATGTCACGCCCATGGAGACATATCTCCAGCTTTACTATGTAACCTTGGAGGGAATCAGTGTCGGGGAAGAGAAGTTGGACATAGATCCATCCGTTTTTAAGATTGGAGAGCTAGGAGAAGGCGGAGTTTTTGTCGACAGTGGAACCACCTTCACGATTATTGTCAAGGGAGGCTATGACCCGTTGCGTGAGAAAGTCGAGAGCCTGCTTGACCAATTCTTGCAGAGGACTACTTACCAGCCGGATCCGCGTTTACTGTGCTATAAGGGGCAGGTGGACCTGAACCTTATTGGGTTTCCAGCAGTTGCCTTCCACTTTGCTCAAGGAACCGATATTGTGCTCGATACACACAGCATGTTCTTGCAAATGAAGCAGAACGTACTGTGCATGGCTGTGGAACCCTCGAATGACAAGATGATGAACGTCACTGTAATAGGGAACCTTGCATTACAGTCTTATAATGTTGGGTATGATATTGACGCTGGGAAAATGTACGTCCAGAGGATTGATTGTCAGCTTCTTCAGAGTTGATGCAACCCATCATTATACATTATATATGTGTTCTCTAAGAGGATTTTTCATCAAAGGGTTTAGCTGAAAATTTTCTTGTCCTTTATCGCCTTAAATCCATAAGTCTAATTGACTTTTACATGCTAAAGTTCGAGTTTGATCAACTCACCAATGGCAAAATTTTTGCAATTATAAATATCTAGATGAATTTGGGAAAACAACTAATTTTATGTTTAATTATGGGCAACATAAACTACGTGTTGAATCTTATTTGAGAATGGGATTAATCCGTGAAAATGACGGGTATATACTGAACTACGTGCCTTAGATAATCTGTTAGTTGACACATGATGAATCCGCTTATGGAAGTGGATTGGTTACATTCCTATTGTCCTTTACAAGCAGCATATGTAGGAGAATATAGAACTTTAGATTAACATTTCAGTTATTTAGAATGATAGTAGGGCAGATCAAATCTGGTTGAGTGTTAGGGAAAGCTGTAAAGCAAAGCAAGGTAGATCTATGAGTGGAGGTAGTACACCCACTTCATTCTCGATTACCTCTGCTCCTCTCCCTAACGTTGTCAATCAACTTTCAGGAAGCCGACAGTCGATCCTCTGTATGTAAAATTTTCAGTCTAGAACGCCGTAACTGATATAATAAAATTGCTGCACGCAGATTCCTATTACACTTTTACCGTTCGAGGCATACGATGGAAAAAATGGCCATGCAGAAGGCATTTTCCAACGTCTGCAAGAACAAGCCTTGCGGGTCGAGCAAAATGTCGGCTCCTCTGGCGAAATGGAAGGTGACGGCGGGGAAATTCCTGAAGTCCTTGACCCCTATTCCCTCGTAGCACAGCATCTCCACACCTTTTCTCCTGTAGCTGATCCTCTGATGTGATGCACCCAGCGGGCTCCGAACTTTATCATGTAACAAGTCGTACGCACTAGCAGTGAGGGATGTCAATGTTGAACCTGAATCGATGAAGGTCCCCCCATGGCCGGAGGGCTTTATTTTGAATACGTCTGGGTTGATCTTCAGCCTCTCTTCCCCCACACTGATCCCCTCTAAACTTATGTAGTAAAACCCGCGGAGATTACTTATAATGGGTGTCACGGTGCCATCGAGATTCGCTCCTTCACCAACGATCAGCCTGTCAGACAAGCCAAGAAAAAGTGTTTGCTAATTAATTGTGAGAAAACTATGATCAAGTCTGATCGAGCAAAACCGTATATGAAACCCAACATCTTCCTAGAAGTACCCGGCCGGAAATGCGTTCTTTATAAAAGGGACCGAAGTGTGAATGGTGTTTAACTTCTTGTACTGGTAGTCTGTTTTGCGAATGTCGCCAAAGCGTAGAGAGAACTTGCCGCCGGGTTGTTTTACTAGCGAGCCATCTCTGAACCCTAGACCCAATATCCCGCTGTTCTGTCGTCCATAATTCGACATTTTATTTTCATGGGCGCAGCCAAAGACCTTAATCCTCACGTCAATTATTCCATCATCTGATGTCCCAAAGACGAGTTTCTCAGAGGCGAGGTTCCCCGACCCCTCTGTCCCATCTGCATATAAGATACTAAACGAGCAGGTGTTCTGAGAATCACACTTTGCTCCCATGTAATTAGAACATGTAGAGGGCCAGATGGTGAGCATGTGATTCTAGAGTAGGTCGACTATTTTAGAGGATTAAACAGCGGATGGCATTGCCTCGGACATATCAAGCACAACTCGCATTGGATCCACAGTAGATAGCTGGCGGTGTCAACGAACACAGGTTGTTCAACTCCAGGTTCCCCGATTGTTATTGGCAAGGAAAATGGAGGCTTTACAATCGGGGAAAAGGGGGGCACCGCCATCCTCATTTACAGCAACCCCGTTGTTTTGCCTTGCCATGATTATCTTGCTGTAATAGCGGGCACGCACGATCGAGGCATCAATGGCGTCTCTTGTGAGGTCCCAAGGGGATGCATCAGGGTTATATAATACGGGGATGAAATGGAATTACCGTTTGTTCTCGGGGATGATGAGGCGACCATGGCAATGACTAGTAGAAGGAAGAGGCAATGGTATAACTTCACTGGAGTCGGCATTGACAGCTCTGCCATGAAGTAAAACTTGTGAAGAAGAAAATTTTCTAGGTAGAAATGTATGGTCTTTGTGCTTCTGTGCAGCCATATATATATACTCAGATATCCAAAAGCTTAAATTAATGCTTGGTTGGAAAAATATTAATATTCCAGGAACATTAAAATCAGTTGGGAAAAGCCTATTTTTAAATCGTTCAAATTGCAATCAATGCTTGCAATATATAATTAGATGTAACTAGTTTTCTGATAGTGCGTAGCTCATGAAATTTGTCTAGGTCTTTAAATGGTATTGCGTAGTAATTTATGATATATAATTTTGACAACTATAAAGTGTCAAATTCACATGAATGTTTCTTGATTTTTAATAATTTCATTTTATACCCCTCATCGAATGCGGACTTTAAATTTTTTCCATGAATTTTCTTAATAAAAAATCTCACCCCACCCCTCCATTTTTCGTGTTCAATTATTATGTTTTATTGCATTTTAACTGAAAATTCATTTTTTACAGGTTAATACAATTTAATGCCTTTTTTTTCTAATTTGAGTAGAAAAGCTTTGCTCCGATCCTCTCACGTATTGCAGTTCACGAGGTTATGGGAAATTAATTAAGGTGTAATTGAGTAAATAATAGTGGAAAATAAAATTTAATTAGAACAAATAATATGCAGAAAGGCGCACTTATTCACAGAAGCAGCCTCAAGCTTTTGCCGAGCTCTAGCCCGGCCTTCGCTTGGGCAGCAGACCGTTGACAAATTAGGCTTACTCTTCAATTCTCCGGAACGTAATTGACCTTTAATAGATCGGTCAATCGATCTTCTGCATGTATGCTTTGCCGGAAGCGACGTCGTAACCTGCATTGCCAGATTGCTAAGCAGCGCCCGGATTCCTATTATATTCATACCATAACCATCACAATCATCGCTCGACGAATAAAACCGCCATGCATAGGTTGCTCGCTCGATGCAACCTGAAAGAACATGCTATTCGTACCGAGCCTGAGATCGGCTCCTCCAGTAAGATGTAGGATGACATCTGGGAAGTTCTTTAGGCCCCGGTCGACATTTCCCTTGTAGCTCAGCCAACTCTCGGTAATCTGCACGAGGCACTCACCAAGGAAGGATTATTCTTGACGTGCTGTACTTACAACATTCGNAGCCAACTCTCGGTAATCTGCACGAGGCACTCATTTCCCTTGTGCTGTACTTACAACATTCANGTACTTCATTAGTCAATAGATCTGAGCGTTAATCACCGAATATACATTGTAAGACGATGTCAAGAAAGGATTAACATTACCTCCTTTGCGATGCCTTTACATAAGAGTTTCCGAGCATGTAATCTTCAACCCACGTCGTGAGATCTTCNGATTAACATTACCTCCTTTGCGATGCCTTTACAGAAGAGTTTCCGAGCGTGTAATCTTCAACCCACGTCGTGAGATCTTGGCCCCGCACAAGCCGGGAAACATTTTTGAACCTGAACGGCTAAGCAGCTAGTAGAGCGGGTATTATCCTCCTCCTCTACATATTGTTGAACCTTCAATGGAAGATCTGAGCGCGGAATGCCCATTTCACATATCCAATTCAAGAGCTCTCTCTTCACCGAGAACCCACTGCTTTGCATGGAACATTCGCTGCAGGTACTACCTGAAAGGTGCACATCTTTCTCGACCAGAGGGAGTCCGCTGAGCCCTTTGACTCCTCGGAGCGATGGACATTTGCGTATGGTTAGGTGCTTCAGCCACCTCAATCCCGCAAGGCTCTCCAACGAATCAATGGTTTTGTAATAGCTGATACGTAGCTCTTGCAATCAGCCCAACTTCCCCAGCCCTCTGATCTCTTTAAATAAATCCTGCCCCACTAACACAAACTTCCGTAGATTCTTCAAGTGGGATAGATCAGGCAAAGAAGTACAATAAAACACTCGCAGTTCTCTCAGACTTGCCGGTGAACATGTCAAATGCTCACATCTGGATCCACACAACAAATACTCAAGTATGTCAACTTCTCCAAGTTGGATACATTTGGCAGCTCCACCTCATGATGAAATTGGCCAAGAGCAAGCCGCCTTAAACTAGATGGGAGTAATGGGATGCGTTTCAGGTGCTTACAACATAGCTCCAGTACCAGAAGATGGGAACAATCAACAAACAGGGTCGGTAGAGCAGTATCACCCTGAAGGCGTTTAGGTGGCCTTGCTTTCCGAGCTTTCTTCAAAGAGCCGAAACATTTCTTTGAGGTAACAGGAGCCTGTTCAGCTTCTCCAAGCTGCATACAACCTGTTAAATTCAGTGATTTAAGATGACAAAGCCGAGTGCTGGTTGATGGCAACTGGCGGATCGATGTGTATAACTAGTTTAGTGTTCTTAAGCTGGAGAGGGCCCCAATTTGTGCAGGGATTTCGGGGAGGTAGAAGCTTAAACCCAGGTTTAGTGTTTCAAGCTTGTTCAGCTATCCTATAGATTTAGGAAGTGCAACAAACTTTGACCATCTTGCAGTTAGTTCTCTGAGATTCTTCAGATCTCCGAAGTTCTCTGAGCTTGACAGATCCAGCTTCGTCAGTGCTTTTATATCCCCAAAGGTGTCAGAAAGCTTTTTTACCCCGAGGAGATCTAATTCCAAGCAGGATCATATCTTTGAGAAATATTACCATCTGCATGATGATGTTTTGATCTAAGAAATCGGTCACAAATGATAGATCCATATCTTCATCCCATGAAGCTATGCTACCTGTTCCTCGCAACTCAATTAATTGAAAAATTCTGAGCAGTGGAAGTATTTTCTTTGATATATCCAATCAGCAAAGGACTTCAGCTTCCCAAGTGAGTCCGGGAGTTCCTTTAGACTCATGCAATCGTGCAAATACATTTGCTCCAAGTTTTCCATACAACCCAATTACTTTGGCAACTCTAGAAGAGAAGAGCAGCCATTGGTATCTAAGAACTTTAGGTTCTTCAACAATAAGATGGAGCTGTGAAGGTTAAGAAGATTGGCACATTGACAAAGAACCAATCTCTCCAAGTTTGGCATCCTCCATAAGTCCGGCGTAGTGGTCAACTTACTGCATTTTGTCAGATCAAGAATTTTCAAATGCGTCATCTGCAGAAATTACAACAATTGGGCAAAGAATTATAATCGGAAAACATCATAAGTTATTTCTTGGGTGCATCTATCCTGAAGCACTGGACACATTACGTGGATTTGATTCCACCCGCTCCACTTTTCACTGATGGAACTATGTGGCAGTTCAAGAATGGCCAGCTACTGAATATTAAGATTGGCAGTCTTCAAGCTTGAAGGTAGGTGATGCCACGATAGCCAATTTACCTCCGGAAGAGGATTGTTAAACATATGCCCGAATTTTGCCTCCAACGACAGGAACCTTACTTTTTACAAGCCGACTAACTCCTCTCCTGTTGATTTATCATAAGGTCCGTCCAGTCGGAGCCCTACACTTTTTTCCTTACCCTGCCATCAGGCCAATCCAAAGATGAGAAAACTGGGGCAGGTAATCGGTTAGAATAAATTCTTCACAAAGGAACGTATGTATGTTCCCTTGAAAGTAAAGCGTGTTAGTAAGTAATAATGCTGTTATTTTGCTCTTACTCACAAAATTGCTTTTGAGTTCACCCAAACTCTGCCCTGTGCGGTCCCAGTACCTGCTGCACTTAGAATACTGCAGTCCTTCTTGACGTACAATTTCCCTTCCAAGGCCAACAAACTGGTCGTGCATCGATAGCTTATCACCTTCTATTTGCACTAGAGATAAAGAGATGAGGGCCTCCAGTGCGGTGTTTGGAGAAAAGTCACAAGCTTCCCACATGTAAATCGGATATGACTTTTCCTTCTCGTTGAAGAACAGAGCAATATCAAGACATACATGTTGTTGCTCATACTGAAGGGCTTCGTAGCTGACCCTCAACTTATCCTGCACTTCTTCGAGGGGCATTCTCTCTAATTTCTTTATTGTTTCATCCCAAACACTGTTGTCTTTGCCATTAGGGAGAGAGCCCAGCATTTCAAGAAACAAAGAAAGCCCATTACAAGCCGAAACAGCTGTATATGAAAGGGACTCGTTCTCTTGCGTAGGAGAGCTCATCTTAAAAGCATGCCAAATAAGAAGTTCGGGGGCATCTTGCGTTTTTAACCCTTCCATCTTAATGACAAAACGAAATGGCTCACGGTTTATTCGTAGAACTCTTGAATCGCTTGTTGTAACAATTGTCCTACTTCCTGGACCAAAGTACTCGGCCTTCCCCACTAGATTATCAATTGGTTCCCTTTTGTTGACATCGTCGAGAATGATCAACACCTTCTTTCTTCGGAAGCTCCTTCTTATCATCTCCATCGGGTTGGCAATGCGAGCAATGTCTCCAAATCTGGGGTTGAGATTGATTAGTAGCTTTTTTCTGGAGATGCTCGAGACCACGTCAGTTTGACTTTTCTCGAACATCTGCGAGAAAGCTACAACACTAGAAGCTTGACGACAGTTCGTCGAATAGAACCCTGGCGAGTGTCGTTTTTCCACTACCGTCCATTCCATGGATTCCTAGGCACTGAACGTCACTTGACTCAGTATCCAAGAGTTCCATTGCTTCATCAAGCGGATCATCAATTCCAACTAAATAGTCAGACACATGTTGACGGTTCGGCTTCAACTTGATTGGAAGCTCCCTGACGACCTTATTTATGAACTCGGAGAAGCTCCTGCAGTAGTGGTATGTAAAACGCAGGTTAGCTAGAGACTCAGCCC
Organism: Sonneratia caseolaris; assembly: GCA_900006705.1. Classification (NCBI taxonomy): domain Eukaryota; kingdom Viridiplantae; phylum Streptophyta; class Magnoliopsida; order Myrtales; family Lythraceae; genus Sonneratia; species Sonneratia caseolaris. The sequence goes on along the minus strand of CXYZ01013298.1, from coordinate 399,528 downwards.
CCAACTATTGCTAATTACCGCTGACACTGTACTACGAAAAAAATGGAGAGAGAGAGAGAGAGCGATTGCCACGTGTTGGTCCATGATTGTTTGAAAAATAAAATTTTTCCGAAGAGTGTCGTGGCCTGTGCCATGGCTGCCAGTCCTCCCAACAAAAAATTCCTTGAAATCGATAGTTTAAGGATTAGGGTATTGGCGGCCACAACTCGGTCCCTATAGCCTACGGATGGTGACCGGTGTCACGACTGCCACCGGCAACCCTTACTATCTATCATGCCATCATTTGATTTAGATCTTAGGCAACAAATTCATTATCTATTATTTATTTAATGTCTTCTCAAACTTTTACACTTGATAATAGTATTTTAAGTAAAGACTTAATCAAAATAAAATCAACTTAATCACAGTACCTGGTCAACTAGAATGTTCATCACATCAGCAAAGGTGGATGGAGAATTTTATTGGTGCTAGAATTGAAGTAAAATCAATAAGTTGTGATTTCTCATAAAATACAACAAAGTTGACAAAGTGATCATTACAATTTATGTCTTTGTTATGATTTAATCTTATCTCCTTCTCTACTTAAAGTCTTAAACTTGCTCACTGACTTAGATATTTAATCTAAATAGCAAAGAATAATATATTGTGTATTGCATAACAGTCCCAAATCATAATTTATAGATTACCGTAAATTATAAATATTGCATGTGAATAATAAAAATAATAATAATCATGTTATCTTCATAATATACTAAGAATTTTCATATTAATGTTGTGAATTATTTTTAAAACTGTTTATGAAACTTTGACGACCAAAGGTCATATTATATATATATATATATATATATATTGAATTTTTCTATTATTTATGCTCGTTTTGAAATTGATATACAATTTTCTTTCTAATTAATTAATTTTAAAAAAATATTTCTGTGGATCTGGGGAATCTCTTGATTCTATTAGCTTCGCTTAGTATTTTACGAAGTGACGATATGGATATGGGCATTGAACTTTGGGTATGTGATCGACAACCAAGGAAAACAAATGGGGAAAAAAAAGATCTAATTGAAAAAGGGTTTATGGAAGCTGAAATTACCCTTTATCTTGCAGCTGGCGTCCCTTGATCCTGCACGCAACCTCTCTGAGACCACCCCGCCAGGCCTCCACTTCTTCTTTCCTGTTATTTTTCTCGAGCTCCACCAGGTGCTTTGCGTACATCACAGTCCGCAGTTTAACGTATTCAGGATCCACCTTAAAGAAGACCGGCATGATCTCTCTGTTGAGCTCGACCATCTTTGCCACCTCGCGGAGGCACCATTTGCTTGATGCAAACTTCCGGGAAAAGATGGGCATGCATGATCTTGGAGTTCTTGATAGCCAGCAGAAGCTCATCGATCCTCTAACCAGCTGTGAGCTCACCTTCATCCATGGATACTCGGATGCCAGCGTCAACCACTTTATGGTAGAGGACATCGGTGAATCTGTCATGAGTATCCACCCCTCTGAAGCTCATGAAAACATCGTCGTCGCACGTCTCTGCCTGTTTCTCTTTGTCCATGGCAGCTTTTGTGGGGGCAGAACAGATCTTCTCGCCTCAATGACAGAGAAAGTCTCAGAGGACTGTCTATGTATGATCGCAAGTGATCTTGAGCCGACATGATTTGCTCGTTTATATATTGTTTGAATGAGCGAATCGTCGACTGGCTCTCTTTTGGGTAAAGAATAGAATCACTTTGGTGAACCCATTTTTGTGAACCGTATGGAAACCGGAAAAGTAAAAGCTGATTGAAGACAGGAGGCAGAAGACAGATATCTTATTCTCGTTTACATGCCTAGCTTATACGCTTTAGCCACAGAAAAAGCACAAGGCATTCACAATTGAAGCAAGCATCAGAATTGCGGATGATTGAGTTCACCGCACCACACACAAGATTGTACCAAGTCATTCTTCGCTGATGATACAAACAACAACTTACGAATCCAATATAAGTACCAAGTATCCCTGGAACTGAGTGCAGGCAAGACATTCCCATTACATGTTAGAAGATTAGGCAAACCCAGAAGTTACCCTGAAGCAGTAACAGACTATGTGATGAAATGCTTATTGCTTTTCGAGCTGGATTCCATTCTTTTTGTTCAAAACCAAAGAAGACTGTGCCGGTGTTTTGACAACATTGAAGAGGCAAGTCTTCAATGACTAAGACCAATATCATAAGATTAGATCAGATGCAAGGTCATTACAGGAGATATATATATGATCATCACTGAAAGATACTCTTGCCTGGTAATAAAAACATCTGAGAAGGCACCGTAGAATGACAACTTACTCGCCTGAGTTTGACGTCAGGATATACAAAATGCAACGGCAGCTTCCTCTAATGTTACCCCTGAACCATCAGCAAAGAGTACCTCAATCCATTGATGCGGTGGACCATGAAAATAAGAGACCGGCATCTGAAGAAATAACTGACAGTAAATGATACTCACGCGATCAGGGATGAGAACGCAGCTCAACGGAAGACCCAAGATGCTGCACACGATCTCAACTTCATCTCGTACAAGAGCCAAATACATGACACAGAGAGAGGGGGAAAAGGCGACTTCACTGGGGCATCTCATGAAACAGCTTCAATGTGATTGCTGATTAGTGTCGCCATGATTACGACACAGGACCAGGCAACATGGGCCATAAAAATTCAACATAAAAATATTGGATCTGCTTGTCTGAATCAATCGATCGAACACATGGGGACAAAAAGGGGTAGCCGATGAGTGACAAGAGCAAATGGGTACACGAAGAACAACGGATGAGAAGGTGAGAAATTTCTTAATGATTATCTTATTAATGTAACTGAACTAATCATTATATGCCATTTGGTCAAATATCACCAATCAATCTAGTAAAATTCATATTATACCACTAAAAGGGTATCTAATCTTCGTGTGCTTGTGATTCTAATAGAGGATCTACGCTCAGTCAATTAATTTAACTACGAAAAGTTCGACACAATCGGGACACGGTGGCAGAGTGGTCCGAAGTTGAAGACTTCAAATTATTCTGGCATCGTGCAAGCCTCAGGATGCAAATGGGAAGAGAGAGAAACTTTATGGAGTAAAGTGTGATTTCGCAATCTTGGAACTTCAACGCCTGAAAGGTGCGAGCAGCGGAATATCTACTCCTCTGTTTGTCTTCTCTGTTCTTAATAATTTCCGCTTTCGGTTTCCCAGCTTATGTATGAGCTTACGGAGCATAGGCTTACTATTACACCACTGTGCCAGAACCAAGTCGTACCGCCATGGGACCTCACTCCACGCCGCTGCCGTCAAAGTGGGCATGCAGTTCGACACCATCATCTCCAACCACGCGCTCAACATGTATGCCAAATGCGACAGAATCTCTGACGCGCGCCAACTGTTCGACGAAATGCCCGACCGAAACCTCGTGTCTTGGTCGGCCCTTATATCCGGTTGCAACCAGTCTGGCCATCACTTAATGGCGCTCGAGCTTTTGTCGAAGATTCCATTCATGCCGAATGAGTATATCTACGCTAGCTCAATTAGCTCCTGTGCTGCCCTGCGATTTTTGCTTCATGGGCAGCAAGTCCATGGCCATTCGATAAAATCTGGGTATGCGTCTGTTGTCTTCGTTGCTAACTCTCTCATTTCAATGTACATGAAGTTGGGTCTGTCTGGTGATGCGGTCTCTGTTCATGCTGGTATGTCGGTGCCAAATCTCGTGACTTATAATGCTCTGATATCTGGTTTTGTCGAAAATCAATTGCCTGACCAGGCTTATGAGGCCATCAAGGTAGTACTCCGGCAGGGTATCATGCCTGATAGGTTCACGTTTGTTGTTCTCTCTGGAGCTTGTCCTGAGTCGGATAATTTTACTGGTGCAATTGTGTTGCATTGCATGGCAGTCAAACTTAGCCTTGACTCGTCTCCCTTCGTAGGCAATTTGCTGATGACTATGTACTCAAAGTTCAGCTTGATATCTTTTGTGGACAGAGCTTTCAGTTCTATAGAGGACAGAGATGTCATTTCGTGGAATGCCCTTATTGCTGCATATTCTCAGTGCAATGATCATCTAAAGGGCTTGGGAGTTTTCAGGGAGATGCTCAGTGCAGTTAATATCCACCCAGATGACTTTACGTTTGCTAGTGTGCTTGCTGCCTGTGCTGGACTTGCTTCAATACATCACGGTAAACAGGTTCATTCACATCTAGTTCGGAATAACATCTTATCAGATGTTGGGGTTTGCAATGCCCTTGTTAGCATGTATGCTAAATGTGGTTGCCTCAAATATGCTTGTAATTTATTCAATACAATGCACTCTCCGAATCTTGTATCATGGAATACAATTATTGCTGGCTTTGGCAATCATGGCCTTGGAGAGAGAGCCCTTGAGACATTTGAACTGATGCTAGAATCTGGATTTAGACCTGATCCTGTCACCTTTGCTGGACTCCTAGTCGCTTGCAATCATGCAGGACTTGTGGACAAGGGTCTAACCTACTTTCATAATATGAAGGAGGAATATGGTATTTCTCCTGGCATAGAACATTTCTCTTGCCTCATTGACATGTTGGGCCGAGCTGGGAGATTGCAAGAGGCGGAAGATTACATTAGCAAGCATGACTTTGGAAATGATCCCATCATTTTGGGAAGTTTGCTTTCTGCTTGTCGACTTCATGGAGATGTTTCTATAGGAGAACATCTGGCGCAAAAGCTTTTGGAACTTAAGCCTGCCACTACCTCCCCTTTTGTGTTATTGTCCAACCTGTATGCATTAGATGAGGCATGGGACAGTGTTGTCAAGGCTAGAAAATTGTTGAAGATCAGCAGGTTGAAAAAGGAACCTGGCTACAGCCTTATAGAAGTGAAAGGAATGTTTGAAAAGTTTACCATGGGGGACTTGTCTCATTCCAAGATTGAGGAGATAGAGAGTCTGCTCGGAAACTTGAATTGGGCTGCAGGTGAATTGTCTTCCAGTCATGTGCCATGGCATTCTTACTAGTATTGGGTAGGTCATGTTTCCTCAATCAAATCTGACACTGTGCAATATGATTATTATGAAGACTACAAATAACACAGCTATTTCTTGACCACTTGTCGTCAGTTCTAAAGTCTTGATTTTGATTCTGGGCAAGTAAAACTAATACAGAAGTTTATTATTGTTTTAATTGAGTGCATGCCCAAATGTATCTTTTCTTTTCACATTGTAAGGAATTATTATGGATCGAGAAGGAAGGGACTCAGAAAATAGAACCTCATGATTCCAGGACAGCAGAATGAATGTTTTTTAACTTCAAATTTCATGCGGACGGATCGGTTCGGATGTATCCACAATCCACTCTGTTTTTTCTGCAGGAACAATTCCCTAATAGACGATGGAAACTGACAATTCTTGGTCGTCATTACAGATGAACTGGGAAGGCGGTGCCATTGCCCTGGTCAAAGGCACTCAAATAACAAAAGTTAGTTTCCCATTAAAATAAATAGGTGCGCCGATGACCCGCCTAGTCATTGGATCAAAATCTGGGTTGAGTATCACTGACAACCGAATTTCATCGATTTTCGTTGGTCCATGAGATTCTGATTTAGCTCAAGCGATGTCTTGATAATTTATCTTACTAGCCACTGCTAATAATCAAGGCAAGTGCAAAATATGATTGATGAATGTACAGCTTGGATTTTAATTCTGGAGAACGGCTCCCTGACAAACATGCCGCTGGGTTGGTGACAAAAGTATTCATCCTTTCACAGCCTACGAAGAAGCAACAAAACTAAGAAAGTGTTCGATAAAATGGGTTGGGAGAATAATCTCTCTCTCTCTCTCTCTCTGTGGGAGGTGAAGCTCGAAGATACAGAGTCAAACTTGGTTATCCTTGGCGACATTACTATCTTAGGCCAGACCAGTGGCCCGGGCCGCGCTCCATCGGGCTTGACGGAGAATCTGGAGAGGCCCGATACTGAAAGGCCCAAGGTTGTTTGATAGTTTATCCAGTGCTTGCAGAACACGTTTTCAAATTGTTTGATTCTTCGATCTTTCTTCTGCAAGTCTTCGTAATGCAAGCGATAAGCTAAGGATCATGGCAAGATTCCTTCATGGGGGCAGTTGGATTTGCGCAAACACGAAGGAAAGAAGCGAAATGACCGTGAAGTGTGGTGGCTCGAGGAAGCTCTATAGAACTGGAATTTCCACCGTAGACGATGTTCCAATTTTAGAAATGACATTTGTACATGTTTGAGATATGATTAGTCCATCTAACTACTAGATGTTCCATTAATGTTGAAGAGAGAAGCATCGAAAATGGGTTAGAGAGAGAGAGAGAGAATCCTCTCTGGCTGGCCCATCTCCACATCTCCTAAATCTCTAACACGTGCTTGATACTTTTCCATCTCCGATCAAAATTTTCCTTTTTCGGAAATTTCTGGCTTTCTCCTGCAAATGGCGACCATGAATGAAGAAACACTAGATCTCTCTAGATCTACTCTGAATGCCGTTCCATCTGCTCATCAAACTAGCTCATGGCGAAATCTCTTCAAGAAAGACTTGGATCACAAGCTGTCCTTTCATGCTCATGTTAGAGACGCAACTAATGGAGTGGTAACTCTTCCTCAAGAAGCACTTGAGTCTGGCTTAAAGCAGTGGGAAAACTGCTTGGTGGGCTGGTTTATAGGGGACGCACCAGATTTTCGACTTGTGGCAGCAACTGTAAACAAGATTTGGGGCAAGCGCAGTCCTATTACACTTGCAAAAAAAGGTCATCTTTTCATCTTTCACTTCTCTGATAGCAAGCTTATGGAATGGGTGTTAGAAAATGGTCCTTGGTTTATCAATAAGAAGCTGCTGGTAGTCCAAAGATGGTCCCCTGAACTCTCTGGAGGCAAAATCAACCTTAAAAAAGTCCCGTTATGGTGTGTTCTGCGCAATGTTCCTATGCATCTATATAATAATACGTGTCTTAGCTACATAGCTGGTGCAATTGGAAAACCTCTTTATATGGATAATGGTACGACAAACCAATCCCACCTTGACTTTGCTCGGGTCTGTATTGAGGTTTGCTATGAAGATAAGATACCCCAATCTTTGAAGGTAGATGCTGGACAAGGCCATATAGTGGACATTCAAGTTGTTGTGCCATGGAAACCAGACAAATGCCCCTCTTGCCAAGTATTTGGACATATATAGCAAAAGTCCGAAGTTTTGAATGAGCAGGGGGCTGAAAAGCGTGCAACTCCTGAGGAAGAATGTAGTGGGGCTCAACAGCTTACTCATGAAGAAGAACAAGGTGCGAGTAGCCCTGAGCCTTCCTCCATGGGTGAACACCATGTGGAAGTCCCTGTGGAGGATAGTAAAAACCAAAAGCAACTTATTTCGGAAACTAGCAATCATGAGTCCACTCCTTGCACTCCATTACCCCCAGCAAATGACACCATTGCTGGGATACACCAGCAACAAACCTGCCTCGTTCCACCAACTTATAGTAGGGCCAAAGAAAGAAAGAAAGAGCAGCATAATTGCATTTCCTCTTCTGATGATGATTCTATGTTTCCAGAGCTAAAGACAGTGGAATTGAGCAAGCTACGTGATCAAGCTCCGCATTCTCAAACAGGCACAAGCCATGTTGCTATTAAGAATAAGCAAGCTAAAAAAAGAGGTAAAGGGCCTAGTGCCCAACCCTCTGATCCATGATCCTCTCTGCTTGAAATATCAGGGGTTACAATGACCCCATAAAACATGGCTTTGTCCACAGCCATGTTACATCTCACAAAGTAGATGTTATGTGTCTTCTTGAAACTCGAGTACGTCCTGGTAGAGAAAGTGTATTACTGAGGAAGTGGAGCTCGTGGAAGCATGACAACAATATGGAGTTATCTAGAAATGGCCGTATTTGGTTGTTCTGGAAGAATTCAGTTCAGCTCATTGTAATAAAGAAAACAAGCCAGCTGATGCATTGTGAGGTTAAGACTGATTTGTATGGATCCTTGCTTGTCTCTTTCATTTATGCTGCAAACACTCGGGATGAGATATCTCAGCTATGGCAAGAGCTTAGATCCTTGCAGCCAAGGGCGCCTCAACCATGGTGTATGCTAGGAGACTTCAACGTAGTGCTTAATCCTTCAGAGATCCTTCGCCCAAGGAAAGCTGTAGCTAAGGACCAAAGCATGTCTGCTTTTGAGGCCCTCTTCAATGACTTGAAGCTCACTGACCACCCGGCTACAGGCTGTTATTTTACTTGGACAAATAGGAGATTAGATGATATGCAATGCAGAAAATTGGACAGAATCATTATCAATGAGCAGTGGTTGAACCATCCCCACTTCTCCAAGGCTAGCTTTATTGAGCCAGGTATTTCTGATCATGCCTCTATTTTGCTGCAACTTATGGAGATTGAAAATGCGGGGCCTAAACCATTTAAGTACTATAACCATTGGAGTAGTCGCGATGACTTCGCAATGACTGTGCAGCAAGCTTGGACCAATAGAGGTTGTCCAAATCCCATGAAAGAACTATTTGTAAGGTTGAAAACTTTGAAGCAAGAGCTCAAAGCATTCAGCCATCAAGATAGAGAGTCGCTCAAACGACTTGAAGACTTAAAGTCCAACATGTGCAACTTGCAAAGGATTATCATGTCAGGCATGGTGTCTGAAACTTCCCTCCGTATTGAGAATAATCTTCGTGAGGAAATCTACATTCTTTCGCACAAAGAGGAAGCAATAGCTCGACAAAAATCAAGACTCCAGTGGCTTCGATTAGGGGATCAAAACACTGCCTATTTTCACAAAACAAC
>CXYZ01013298.1:333808-389417 GCA_900006705.1 Sonneratia caseolaris | reverse complement strand
TGCATTTCTTTGGAAAGGTAAGGTAGATAGTGCACAAGGGGCAAAAATTAAATGGGCGTCTCTTTGCTGCCCTCGCAATGAAGGAGGACTTGGATTGAAAGATCTCAACTCATGGAACTCTGCATGTGTCTTGAGGAATCTATGGCAAATTTTGACTAATGCAGGTTCCCTTTGGGTTGCATGGGTTACAAAATACCTCATGCGATTTCAATCTATTTGGTCTATTAGAGTACCCTCGTCTTGCTCTTGGAATTGGAGAAAACTGTTGAAACATCGTGACATTGCTTTTCCATTCATATCATGTCGGATTGGGTCAGGGCAATCCATATCATTTTGGTATGACAAATGGTCTATAAATAGGCCTCTTCATACTGCTTTGCCTAATGGTCCACTATCATTCCCTGCCATTTCAGAGAAAGCTACAGTCTCAGCAATATTCAGAAATTCTAGATGGTGTTGGCCACGCAGTAGAGATCCTACAATGGTATCCTTTATGCAACAAGTAGAAAGCTTTGCTACAATTGGTGATCGTGATACCTTTTATTGGGAACAAACATCAAAATTCAGCATTAACACTGCTTGGGAGGCCATTAGAGCTAAGCACCCACGAATCTCATAGCATAGATTGATCTGGTTCTCTGGACATGTTCCAAGATTTTCTTTCATTAGCTGGCTTGCTATACTTGATAGACTCTCTACTAAGGCTCGGATGGAAACATGGATCTCACTCCCCTCTTCCCTCTGTGATTTTTGTGGATCTAGTATTGAATCTCGAGATCACTTATTCTTCTCATGCCCTATTATAGGTGATATATGGCATTCTTTACTTGCACGGATCCAGATAAATCGACCCACTGGGGATTGGTATTTTGAGCTTACCTGGGCTGAATGCAACATGCAAGGAAGGGGCACTCTTGCAACAGTTTACAAGCTTCTCTTCACCACTTTTATTTATGTAGTGTGGAGAGAACGGAATCATCGGATCTTCCGAGGTAATGCTTCAAATACCAATCTTATAGTAAGTTTGGTAATGAGTTTGTTAAAATCACGTATAAGATCACCACTTCACTTAGAGTTAAGAGTAGAACAATCCCATTTGAGCCATATGTTAGGCGTTAGAGTTTGATGATATTTTGATCTTTGTAATATCAATATGTACTCTCTTGATTGGTTGATTAATGCAATATATCAATTATCAAAAATATATATATATCTCTTCAACGGGTGCTCATTAATAATCTATAGACCACCCCTTGAAACTGATGCGCAATCCATTGACCTGTGGCTCCACCAAGCGTGTTCTTTAATGATCTTGTTAGTAATTCACGAAGCGCATACACATTCTATATGCACGAACTAAGCCTTGGACTACGAATTTTCTTTACCCTTGTTGAAGGAGTCGACTTATTGGATGAAGGGGGAGAGGGAATTAGTTCATTTACTCATTTGGCTTCATTTGGCTTGAAAATATTCATTCATTCAGTTAATTTGTTTCGCTTGTTCCTGCACGTCTGCGATGAAATGAATACTATTAACGTTTAGCAATCTATATATATATATATATATATATAGTTAACGGTCTTATTTTCTTGAACGATAAATGCATCGACTCCTTAGAAATCAATTTTCTATAAAAATAAGTTAGCGGTCATGACTCTTGAGGGCCGCAATGGCCGAATGCTGGTTTCTAAAATTCAAATTCTCATTCTTGTGAAATCAATCAAGTAGGGATTTCTCTAACCATCGAGCTCAAATTCCTATATGCTGAGGGAGATGTCAGGATTCCCTTTCCTCTCTGTCTGTCTTTTGTTCGGATTTTGCTCATAATTCCGGTTAATCTTTGGCCGTATGAAGAAATTAGAAACTGCTACTGGCCAACAAAAAGGAAGAGACCGATCAGGGACGAGGAGATGAGAATGATTCAGGGGCGACAGCCTCCGAATATCAGGTGTTCCTGAGTTTCAGGGGGCCAGACTCTCGTCAGGGTTTTGCGGATGTCCTCTACAGCGACATGATTTCGGCTAACTGTTGTAATGTTCGAAGTTAGGTCCGCTCATAAATTTTTAAAATTTTTTTTCAGAAATAATAACAAAAAATCAAATTTATGAGTGAGTTAAGAAGAATATCTTCCAAATTCATAAAAGGGGTCACTGTTAAAACACATGCATGCTCTTCTTAGAGTGATTTCTTATATTTTTGATGAGATAACTGGAATAATCAATGCAAGTTAGTTCAAGTGATTTTCAAGTGATTCAACTCCACTTCTCCCCTTAAACAGCAGGTAGTAGAATAACTGAAACTACAAAATTATGGACTAGTTCGTATTTTTTGAAGCTGAAGGAATAAACTAAGATGGAAAAATGTGTGTATACTGATTAATTACTCAAACGGATCGACTAATCAAGTAAATTCATAGTTTTTCTTTTCGCCCCTTTTCCAAACGAGAAGAATAAGTCGATTTCTGTCAAATTACAAAACGTGATAAATTATGATGACATCCACTCACCGTAAGCTTTTAAAGACATACTGTGTCGCCTCGATAGGGTGGTCATTGTCCATTTAAAATGTTCAGAGGAGCGAGTTCTCCTTTACCAAAGTTACAGGGATGGCAGTTTCCAGTGTTTGCATATATGCGATGTAGCGCAGCCTGTTTGTTCCCCGTAAATCTGACATTTGTGCAGACGAGAAAAATGGAGGCATGCTGCAGACTATCTGCAGATATGCAGAATTTAGCAGATTGTTTGTCCGGACACTTCTTATCAAGTTGAAGGTGAAAACGAAATATGTGACCGACTGCCTAGTTGGAAGAAATGACCAAGAGCAGGCTGTTACAAAATTGTTAGACATTGATCCAGACGGTGCACGGCTTGTTGGAATACATGGAATGGGAGGTATTGGTAAGACAACTCTTGCCAAGGTCATATTCAACCAGCTCTCGACTAGATTTGACTGTTGTAGCTTCCTTGAGAATGTCCAAGAATCATTAAGGCACAACGGTCTCCACTACTTGCCAAGGCAGTTGTTGGAAGATCTTGATCCAAAGTTGAAACACTTTCAATGGCTTGACTATGCCATGATACTTAAAGAAGATTTTTGCGGTAGGAAGGTTCTCATTGTCCTTCATGATGTCAACAAAAGGGAAGAAATAGAGATCGTCGTCAGAACTTTGGGTTGGTTTGGTTGTGGAAGCAGGATAATCATTACGACAAGGGACAAAAGGGTTTTTACAAAAGAGACACGAGCTTTTGAAATGCAGGAGATGAATGAAGACGAAGCTCTTCAGCTTTTTAGTAGGCATGCCTTCGGAGAAGACTCTCCTCCAAGTGACTACCAAACTCTTTCATATGAAGTTCTTCAACTTTGTGGAAGACTTCCTTTGGCTCTTGAAGTCATGGGTTCCCGTCTATATCAAAGTGAGAAGAAAGTATGGAAAAGAACAATAGAGAAGTTAAAGAAAGTTCCCAATCCGGATATTCGGAAAAGGCTGAGAATAAGCTTTGATGCATTGGAGTATGAACAGAAACAAATATTTCTTGATATCTCGTGCTTTTTTACCAACAAGGAGAAAGCCAGTGCAATTTGCATGTGGGAAGCTTGTGAATTTTTCCGGATGATGGAATCGAAGTCCTTATGGCCATTTCTCTGGTGAAGATTACCTGGGAGGATAAGTTCTGGATGCATGATCTGATCAGAGATCTTGGAAGGGAACTTGTATGAGAGGAATGTATTACTGATCCTGCTAAACTCAGTAGGATATGGTCACGCAAAGAAGCATTGGAGGTATTGAAGATGAAGCAGGTACAGTTAGAAATCTTTAATCCTTCATGGGAATTTTTTTTTTTTTTTGGCTGAGAGAAGCATTAATCCATTTTTGCCTTTCCTGTTGATCTCTACAATTTTCTTCTCAGGGGAAGAAGAAGGTTGAAGGACTCCTAGAGAAGCCTGATCATGGCGATCTAACAAATGAAGACTTCTCAAGTTTTAGATACTTAAGATTACTCGAATTGGCTGAGACAAATTTGGCTGGTGACTTTTGACAACTGCTTCCAAAGTTAATGTGGTTCTTGTGGCATCAATGTCCTGCAGATTTAACCGTGACCAACTTGTCGTTGGAGAACCTAGTGGTTCTTGACCTCCCCTTGAGTTTTGTCAATGAGAACTGGTCCGGTTGGAGCTTAATTCAGGTAAGAAATATTAATAAATACGAGAAAATGATTTTTGTATCTAGCATTCTTATTCCTGTAGATCCCCTTTCTTACCTTTTGTGATGTTTCTGTCTAGATGGCAAAGAATTTGAGAGTCGTGGACCTCACAAGGTGCTTTAACTTAACTAGTACCCCCGATTTGTCCAACAACAGGGATTTGGAGAGATTGATTCTTTGAGGTTGTAGCAATTTAGCCGAAATGCGTAGCTCCATCCTCTTGTTGAAAAGACTGAAGCAATTGGATCTTGAGGGCTGCTATTCTCTCAGTTGGTTGCCAGAAGAATTAGGTTCTCTTGTGGATTTGGAAGAGATTTTGCTGGAAGGGAGTGTAAATCACTCGTTACTTTACACTCCATGACTGTTATCAGATTGAGGCGAGTGGAATTGACCAGAATTCCCGACTCTATTGGAGGGTTGGTGAACCTCATCTGCCTCTCTATAGAAAATTGTACTGGCGTCAACAAACTGCCAGACGCAAAAGGAGAGTTGAGATCATTAGTTCAGTTAAACTTGTGCAAAACAATGTTACGTGCATTGCCTAAGTCTATCAGGGGACTAGTTAGACTTCGAAAGTTAGATTTAGGATATTCGAGGATAGAGGATCTCCTGGACACAATTGGAGATCTGAAAGCGTTAGTTGAGTTGAACCTGCTACGGTCAAAGTTGACTACATCACCCAAGTCTATTGGAGGACTTCTTAAACTTCAACAGTTGCATTTAGGTTCAACGAAGATAGTGGAGCTTCCAGACACAGTCGGTGATTTGGAATCATTAACTTATCTAGATCTGTCCTGCACAAAAGTGACCGCGTTGCCTAACCCTGTCGGAAAACTAGGCAAGCTTGAGTTTCTGTCTCTATATTTGACGAGGATAGAGGAGCTTCCAGATTCAATTGGAGAACTACAATCACTAGTTGATTTAAATCTTTCCTTTACAGAGAAGTTACACTTGTTGCCTAATTCCATCGGAAACTGAGTTTAGAATTGTCAAAGGTAGAGGAGCTACCTGACTCCCTTGGGGATTTGAAATCGTTGGAAGATTTAGTGTTGAGCTCATCCAGATTAAGCGCTCTGCCAGATTTTGTGGGAGATATGTCTGGCTTACAGCGGCTGCAACTGGATAGATGCAAGATAAGAGAGTTGCCTAGTTCTATTGGAAAGTTAACACGACTGACAGAATTATCAGCTGAAAACTGCAAGTTTTTAATAGGAATCCCTAAAGAAATTGGAAACCTTCCTGCTTTGAGAGAATTGCGTTTGACAGATTCATTAGCTGCTGTTCCTGAAATTTCCCCTACACTCAACCAGCTCTCGCATCTCCAAGAGCTTAAGACAGCGGTTTGCAATGATTCTTCATTAGAGAAAGATGTCTGTCAGTCCACCTTTCAGGGACTCGAGAACTTAAAAGATTCAGTGAGGTTATAGTTGGCAATAGATTGTTCATGCGTGAAATACATTCCCCAACTTCCCTCCACGTTGCTGGAGTTGGAGCTCAGACATGTTACGACAGAGAATCTTGTCTTCCAAATTTCTCCAATTTGAAGAATTTGGAGACTATCGAATTTTACTATCGTACTCAAAATAATGAGCTGGCAAGCCTACAAACCTGCAAACTTTGAAGGAAATGATACTCTTAAGTTGCACCAACGAGTTGATTAAGTTCTCTGGTCAGCTCAAAAATTTGAACGAGCGAGCTGGACATTGTTGAATACGCTGAGAAAGAACTTGACCTGTCCCGCCCAATAAACCTTACCCATTTGTCAGTACGAGGTTGCGAGGAGCCGCGCGGAATTCATGTTGCTGGGAAACTGGAATCCTTGTATTTGTTGCGCATCGATGACTGTCCATCCCTGGAAACAGTGGGGGATTTGTCAGAGTTGAAAAGCCTTCGTATCGTCAGGCTGATGAGCTGCCCAAAGCTAAAAGAAATTCAAGGCCTCGACAGATTGTATTTTGAGGATATAAGCATACATCACTGCGGTACCTTGAGAAATATCGATGTGTTGAAGAACAGATGTCGACGTGGACATCTCAATGGATTAGAAATTGAAAATGATCCCAATAAGGTAAATGTTTTGTAGCTTATATATGATTATATCACAAATTCCCGCCTATAGTATTGGCATCATTGTGGAGTCCACAAGGATCTGATTTTAATTAAATTCATTCAGGGGAAGGGAAGCTCAGGCGGGGTCTTCAGATGTATTTAAAGCTTTCCACTGAAAAGAGACTAAAATATGATACGGTAGGCAATGCCTTTTTCCATCTTCATCTTTTCAGTTCTGGTCCCTTCAAGTGGTCAATCCGTTTACTCCATAATTATCGGTGGCCATCAACACTTGTCAAGGAGACTTATATGCATGTGTTTTCGATGATTCCTCTAATTGAGAATTTGAAGCATATTATGATTAATAATAATTCATGTTTGACTTTTATGTGCTTATGGAATATGTCAGAAACAAGCACCTGTGGCAGAAGGATCCCCCCAGTACGGGAGGATGTACTTCTCCCGGCACTAGCTCCGTGAGGATGGTGAACTTCTTTCATCTACACACTTTTTGCCATATCCATTCAAGGCAGTTACTGAATATGTTCGATTGAGTCATCTATGAACTCAAACTTTAGTTCCCATTGCAGGTGAAAGTGTCGAATGCAGAGGTTCGGACCCATCAAGGGATGGAAGACTTTAGCCTGGTAGAACCGCTGGCTTGAAAGGCATATTTTAAGATTTTCATTTTAAAATTTGAGAATTTTGAGGTTTTTTATGGTTGTTAATTGTCAATGTGATCGACTAGTTCCATAGTGTAGCAGGACAATCAGGAGTCGGCTACCCAGCAGAGCCATGGTTATGAGAACACGTCCGACTGCGGCCAGAAACATTTTCCATCGGCCAATACCTGCTCGATAGATGTTGGGGACCAGTATACCGACAGCAGCCATAGGATCATTACAAATAGCTGTAGTGCATGTAGGGAGCAGCTAGGGCCGTTTCCTGGCTTTCAGGACCAGTTAGAGGAGATAAGGAGGCACATCGCCCAGCTCCAGCAGCAGCAGCTGGAGTTCATCTGTGCCATGACGCAGATTCTAAACCTGATAATGCAGCGTGGTTTTCCTCAGAGTTCGGCTACAGCTTCAGCTCAGCCAACATTTGATTCTGATGGCTCTGATGCAAGGTTGTACCAGCAGCAACCAGGAAAAAACCACGAAGGGGAAAATCGGCAGGCAGGTGATTAGCCGAACAGGGATTACATATGACTATGAAGAGACAAGGGATGGCAAATAGGGCCGATGATTCTGCTGACAATGAAGAGACGTAAGATGGTGCATCATTAATTAGATTTAGGATATACACCTTTTCTAGTTTACACGTTATCTTGCATTTTACATTAACTAATTTAACAGTGCATACAATGCCTATGTGACCTGGCCAGCAACTATCTGTTTGCTAACAATAATGTGCTATGAACTACTTATTTACTACATTTTATAGGTCCACATGAGCACGTCAAATTCTCACATAGAAGAACATTCTCATGTTCAATCTATCACATCGGACAAGTGTAAAAAGTTAACTTAAAATTACAACAAAATAAGTTTTACGGACAAGAGTCCTGAAAAGATGGTTGTCTTGTTGTAGATGTCTATTTGAAGATGTCATCAGCTATGATCCCATGTTCTAGCACCTCTAATAGAGCTTAGGCGAAGTTCTATAGATTCTGCGAAACAATTTGATCTGAAATTGTTCGCTGAACTTTCCTCAGAATATAGGTCTGAAGAAACTAATTTGACAGGCAAAAATCGCATCATGTGCTCGCTCTTGGTGCTACTAGCACGTTGTCAGTAGCTCCTTGGATGATCAGTGCATTGGACCAAAGAAAGCCGACAGTGAGAGGTCATAGCCTGTCCTCAGATTATGCATCCCCTGAGAGCCGTCTGAGTTTGGTGCTTGATAGTTACTGGGAAAAGAAGTGGAGAGTCCTGCACATGGAAGAAGAGGAACTTGCACGAGGTGGTTTGGAGAACGAGCTCCGATCCTAGCCAAGAAAAAGGATTGGACAGGGAAGGTAGGAGATGGCCTCACCAGAACAGAGTCCAGTTCTCCTGCAAAAGCCGGGAATGTGATGCTGGCTCCTAGAACATCTGCAAGGCAAATTACGTTACAAGATCTGTCCCTACAACTTGGCTTTGATGAGAGTCTTAAGGATATCGTCTCCGAAGATAAATAATATTCAAGTGCGAAAACAGAGGGTATGGAGAATTTTTCAGTGTCTTCTAACCCATCGAGTCCCCTTAGTGGGACTATGGAAGCTGAAAAATTGACTGCAATCAATGGGCATGAAGACTCTTGCCAACCCACTGCAGGAGATTCCCCTCTTCCAGGAAAGTTCTCTCAAAGTAATGGCCTCAAACAAAGATGTCGTGGATAAACAAGAGAAGGATGTGAAGGAGCAGAAACACTGTTCGGTAAGTTCCAGTGGCCGTGGAAGTGTGGACGGGGTCGTGCTTGTGATGAGGGCTGATAAAGGAGGAGACCCCATTGAAGCTCCAAATACCAGGAGGAGCCAGAAGAGTGAGACAGAATCATCTACGGTTGATGTAGATCATGCGCCTCCCTCCTATTAGCAGTAAAAGGGATGCTCCAGATCTCAAGAGTGATGGCCCGAATACATTCAGGTAATTGAACTCCACTTCTTTTCGCTTCTCCATATATCTATCTTATCTATTCAGTGTGGGATAAAGATATGAAATAGCTATGTCGAGTTAAACTTGAAGCTTTCATATTCTCCGCTTTCAAAGAATTTACTGAAAATTATGCTCACCCTTGATCATTTTCTGCGCTGACTGCTCTGAACTCTCAAAATCTCTTCCCACGTTATTGACTTCACAGAAAGAAATAGGACAAACTGCATGCTAGGCTCTTGAAATCATCATTTCGATGAAGAAAATGGCTTCGACGATAAATGGCTTACCATACCTGATGGGTTCTTCAGGTAATTGAGCTGACTCTCCTACAGGACCGAGGTTCGTTGAGGTCAGGTCAGGTCAGGTCAGGTCGTGAGAGGGCTTCTCGAAGAATATAATGGTAGGCAAAGGGCAGGTTACTGCCATGGCGGCTCTGAAAGAGCAGAGAGGAAGATCACCAATCTCCGCCCTGAGATGTGAGGCGGGTGCTATACAATTGCGTGAACCCTTAGTTGTTTATATGCAAGCTTTTTTCACCTTTTTTGCGGCTTAAATTAATTCCACCGCCAATCGTCACACGTGTACTTCTTCCTTTTCGTTACTGCCATTTTCGAGTAGTTTCATGACGCAAAATCGCTATCAGGTACTTCTTTCGGGTTCTGCTGGATAAACATAGCGCAAATAAAATGGGAGCCATGGACTTCATTCACTATTAATAACACCAAAAACAAGAAAGAGAGCAAAACATTGAAGAATTCCAAGCACAGCTCTATCACGGCTCAGTCATGTGAAGGTAGCATATTTAATTGCCAATGCAACAGCATACATTTATTTCACAAAAAAGGCGGATGGAAACCATTGTACCAACCATTGCTCCTGAATTGGTCTGCGCCTGGGGTTTTGATGTATTGACCTAGTCGCCGTAGTGAAAACCAGGGAGTAGAGAAGAGATAAACCCAAAGACAATCATCTTGATCTCCCTCACGATTCCCCACAAATGGTTAGCTCCATTGTCTGCACCAGGCTCAGCAGCATTTACATTCTCCGCTGCCTGGTTCCCACCACCAGCCTGATTCTCATTCTCAACACCAGCTTGTCCTTCAGCTGTAAACATCCCCCCAAAAAAAATCAGATATGTACAATAATGGGACTAAAAACAAAGGAAGGAACCTCACAAGCTAGATGGGAAACTTTATTACAAAGGTAAAGTCGAAACTTTGTGCTGATCGGTTGTTGGCATACTATCCAAGATCAGTGTTTCACTTTTTGACAACAACCAGAAAAATGAGGTAAAAGTTTCTGACAATGGTTAAGTTCCTTCAATTCCTAAGCCAAGCCCCAGACTGTATACCATCTTATCTTTCATGGGAAAAAAAGACAGCAATATGAGAGGATGCCTAAAAAACTAAAGAGAAATGCTCGACATTTCAATATTTTCAAGAATATTACATTAAAGATCTTAGCATCCCAATAATTTCATATTATCTCAAAATAGTTGCAGTATAGATCACATTTCTACTTTATATTAGCCATTAAAGGATTTAATACCTGGCAAGTTAGCATTTTGATTCCCCTGTCCTTCAGCAACAAGAGGAACATTTTCAGCTACTGCAGCAGCAGGCCTGGGTGGACGAGGAGGAGCAGCGGCCCTCTGCATTCCATGGGAAAGCCACCGTATCAATGGCGCAAGAGCTCCAGTTTGATATCTGTTTGGCCACAAAACTTAATCTCAGAGCGCTAGAGATATAATTATCAATATAGATGAAAAAAATAAGCAATAATAAGCTCAATACAAAGAGTAGGGAAAGGACAAAGACAATGACCAAGAAAATGCATAGAGGTAGATGGGCTGATATAAGATCCTTACAGATAAACAAGTGATGCGAAGAAGATGAGGACCACAAGTCTCTGCCTCGATCCATCTTGGTTGAACAGAAATATCACAGCTGCGAGCTTTAAAATGAGCAGCAAATCCAGCTGAATAGCAATTTGGAATCTCCTTACTACAACCTGCCTCTGATGTGGAGGCTGCTGGTGCAGATTTTGCTGTTGTTGCTGTTGTGCTTGATCCTCTCCAGTAAACCTAGCCTCGTTGCTCTGTTGACTGCTCATATCCACTAGATATATCAGACAGGAACTTCCTTGTGATCGATATCTTCTTTTTCAGATTCTCATGTAAGAAAAATAATTCCCCTACACCATCTCTTGTCACAAGATAAAGAATTTTTCTAGCAGTCAAGATGTGTTATTTTCCCTCATGATTGGGTCCAACCAAGATACATTCACACAGAAAAAGAAAAGTAGGTTTCTTCAATTGATTACTTACGTGGGTATATTATAGGTAAGGGGAATAAGAGTGTTGGATTGCAGTCCAGCTACAGGCCTCATGTATGGACCAACAGGAACAGCATATATTCCTGCTCCCCGATTTGATTGGTCCTGATCTTCCGAGTTAATACCAGAAATAACTGCAGGATACGTGACTGGAAACATCTGCATATCACTGGCACTGAAAACTGAAAATCTAGGCAAAAGGGGAACCTGAAAACATGCAACCAAGATAATAGTTAATTTGACGCCTGAAAAGAGCAAACAAAATCTGAGCAGCACCTATCCTTCAACAGACTACAGCACATTTACTGGTTTGGTAGGTGCATAAAGAGATAGCAAAAATTAGAACTCTTGAACAGACTTTTGTGTCGAACACTAGAATAACTTTATCTAAATCTTTTTCAATATAAAAACATTTAGACATCAAAAAAGATCAAAGAGTAGCCATCAAATAATGGCCGCCTCCTCGGTCATTAACAGTCTCTCAGAAATAAGAAGGCAAGTTTGTCAACAGTTTGCTATAAAACTACATCTCATTTCTCACAGTCAGGGGATCGTCGTTAGTTCATCACAGAAAAAAAAATTACAAAGATCAAGTTCAAGCACTGCCCACCTTACCTAGCAGGACAACGGTTCTGTTAAATCCCGAGGCGTCTCCTCAACCAAAAACGAAATGGGAGATAACCAAAAAAAAAAAACAGAAAGGGGTAAAGGATACGGTGAGCTTTCGATAAACGAATCTCTCAGAAACTGCACGTCCTATCCCAATTTCATCGAAAGATCGCAATTCGTCTAGGTTTGAGAAAGTCGGAAACTGAAAAACCCAGCTACACAAAATTCCTACCCTCTGACAAAAATTGGCGATGGAAACACAAAAAGACATAATAAAACGATTTGAAACTGAATTTTAATTGGCAGAAAGGGGGAAAATAAATCTAGTGAGTGAGAGAGAGAGAGAGAGAGAGAGAAACAGGCAGTCTTCAAAGAAAGAAACCTGAGACCGTGGCTTGAAGGTGCCCTCGGAAGATTTCTCTGGAGAAGCAGGAGGAGAAGGAGGAGGAGATGAGGTGGGAAGGGACGTCGCCTCAGGCTCTTCCGCCATTGATGAGATCTTGAGCTTGAAGTTCACAGTTGAATCGAATTGCTCCCTGTCCCTTGGCTCGCTTTATCGGTTTCCTCTCCGTCTCGTCTCTCCTATTTCGTTTTTTTTTTTAATTTTCCCCTTTTGCTTTCTGCAACGTGGCTTCATC
Organism: Sonneratia caseolaris; assembly: GCA_900006705.1. Classification (NCBI taxonomy): domain Eukaryota; kingdom Viridiplantae; phylum Streptophyta; class Magnoliopsida; order Myrtales; family Lythraceae; genus Sonneratia; species Sonneratia caseolaris. The sequence continues at coordinate 376,949 of CXYZ01013298.1, read as the reverse complement.
CTAGGTGGCCCAATAAGAACACGCCACATCAAGAAAAAGACAATTAGATGGCATCGGTCTGGACGACTTACGTTTTGGGGCCGGCTTCAGCCCTGCACTCCAGAGTCGCTTCAAGTTCGAGTGTGTACCAGGATACACATGGATCTTTCTCCTTCAATTAGTCTGCTCGCGTCGACATCATCGCCACATGGGAGAAGTTTTAATGAAGATCCATGGCTAGGCGGTGCGCCGATTGAACACAGCTCGGCAGTCTCCGTAGTGTAAGAGACATCCAAGGTCGACAGCCAACCGCTCCCTTGGCTCTGTTTCTCACTAGCTGGGAGCTATGGTATTATTATGTGTGCCTAGTACCATTTAAGATTATCATATTGTTCATAGGCCTTTTATTCCATGAGGCATACGATGATTCAGAATGATGTTCCAGCGTACTGTAGGACATCCTGATGGCTATGAACAAAAGTAAGAACGAATTCATATTTGACCTCAGCAGCATTCTGAGATAAAACCAAGGGCCTAGACATTAAATGCTAATAAGTAACTTGATACATCGACAACATTCATTTCTCCCCCGTGGAGTGCCTTGGTTTCACTATGTACAGAAACCGCTTTGCTCAACCAAACCCCCAGTCCATCATATTCTTCCCTTCTCCAGCACCTTGTTTTATATCTACATAGGCGGCATGCCCAATCCTGTCAATTTGGAGCAGAAAATGGTCAGCTCATCTTAGACGAGATCATGTCAAGTTTAGATTCTATTTCAACTCAGATGCAAGCGGCTACTTCTCCGGGTAACTAGTTGAATAAGGTTATCTAGAAGAACGAAGTGGCTCTGTAATTTTTACAGGGCTGTCATGCAATTTTCCTATAAAAGGTTGTCAAAATAAGGAAAATGGAGCCGTACAGCGCAAGCGTGTATGGGTTTGCTCATAACTCATCGTCCCCTATCTTTGGACTCAGAGTTGTTATCAGCACCATTCGGCTCCCTATCTTCTAGGTCGTCCTTGTTCACCTTCACCTCCACCTCCACCTCCACCTCCAACTCCACCAGACTCTCAGGTGCACCATCTGCTGCTATGAAGGAAGCAAATAAACTTGGAACGTTAATCAGTACCCTGATGTCAGCATCTTAGTATATGAAAAGTTGGAGGGGTTAAACTTATGAAATCATATGATGCTTTAAGGTAGATGGAAGAAACTGTCCATAACTTGGCATCGAAAATACTGTGATTATACAAACTATTAGGTGAGAAGAAGCCATTGCAGAAAAGCAGTTACTACAAATACAAGCAAGCGCTCATATAAATGTTTCTAACATCTCAGGGGACAATGTCACAAAAGAGGACACCAAAATACTAGCACGAGCAAAGTGTATACAGATCTAGCACTTTAAGAAGCAGCATATATAATCAACTGCACACACTGAAACACCGACATATCATAAAGAGTTTCTTGTGTGCACCATGGACAATCTTAAGCAAAAACTGCATTGAAGAAAATGGTCAAAAGAAAATTTCATCTAAAGGCTCAATAACGGCTGTCTAATGGGAGTCCTCATTCAATTCTTTCCTCTCTGATCAAAAGCAACACATGCCCAATAGGCAAAACAGATCATTTATGAGATGCAATCGAATTTGCTCTTTTGAAATTGTTCCCAAACAACATATATTGGCAGCAGATTTTCAGGCATTGTTAAGCATAATTTGGAGTTCACTGGAATGCCCCTGCAATAGCTTCTGTGAGCAGAGGTTCAAGAAAAATACGTACATTGACAGGAAAATTAAATCCATAAGCTTCAGAATCCGAAAACTTATCAAACTTTCAGACCCAAAAAATGGAAAAAGAAATCTTCTCAATATTTCAATAAATTCCAGTACTATGAATTTTCATAGTAGTAATCAGCAGCACAGTAAGGATCCACCTAATCAGATCTCCTAATAGTAGAAAAACCAAAAATTTCAGTCAAAGCAGCATCAAAATACAACCTTTAGATGAGAAAAACTCTAGGGCAGGCCATCCGCGGGTGCTCGTGAAGTTGAGCGCCTCCTCCTCCCTCAATGGTTTCCATAGCTTCTCAACGAGATCTACCACGTCCACTGGACGCTTCCTAGGCGGGACCCAGAAGGAGGATCCCGGGATGAACGGGAGCCAATCAGGGGTTGACTTCTCGACGAAGAGCGCGTGGATAGCCTCCTCGAGCTTCCGCATCTTGAGGACCTCGACCTCGCCGTCCGATGAGGACGGCGTGGATGGCGACGACTCAAGGTCAACCTCGATAACCTTACCCGATCGGGAGGATCCGTGCCTCAGGATCGGCGATATGAGGGCGCATGGAGCAACGGTGGAGCGGCGGATTAAGGTCTGAGAGAGGATTCCTATGGCCATTGGGGACTCAGAAGGGTTTTGAGAATGCCTTTGCTTATATCGACTATAGAGCTTCTTCCTGGCAACAGAGCCGAGTCAAGGAGGTAGATGGATGTAAATTGCGATGAAGGTGCGTGCGACAAGATCACGTGGATACGTGTTAAAGGAATAGTTTAATTTTGGGTTTGATCAAATCGCACCCTGCACTTTAAAATGCGTCACAATTTGCTCCACGCATTCCATGTCATCGCAACTTTACAATTAGGTGTAGAAACACAAACACCCTCCTTTGACCTGTTAGATGTGGGGTACGTTAATTGGTAACATCCTTCGACATGGTGCCTTTTAATTTTAATTGAATAAATTCAAGTGAGGCACATAGCAATTTATTAAATATTAATAAATATCTTATTTTAAATTAGAACAATAATAATCACACATTTTATGTATTTTTAAATGAATGCAGATGAAATTTATATTAGAAAAACTTTACGATTCAAATCCATTAAGATATCATCCTATTTTCAACTATAAACAATTTCTTTTTCTTCTGATTTAATAAAAAAAATTAGGTGTTAATGGAATTTACATTGTAAGGTAGAAGATTACCAACCCACTGGGTTAATCTGAAATGGAATGCGGAACTTCAGGGATCAAATTTGGAGACCTTTGAAGTTTTGCCCCCTAGCCAAGGCCAATATTTCGGCCTCAAGAAGGCCCAATTCTCATCGACCGTCGATCTGGTATGCCTACAATAAACGGTCCGTGATCGTTGACCCACCGGACCAAAGCCATAGTTGACCGAAGGTCTCCCGCGGCCTGCAGTCAAACGAGATCGCACCGGCATCGAGGTGAAGGTTAGGGATTGCAGAGCAGAGAAATCTGAAAATGGCGATGTGACAGTTCTACCACGTGATCACGGGCATGAAGGCGAAGGAGCTCCCGAGCCACTTGAAGCCGATGTGCTCAGGACTGGACTAGTACCGTACCGAGTACATCGAGACTGGCTCAGTCGAGCCCCTGTAACATGTCTTTTTTGGCGGCATGATCTTCTCGTAGCTAGTCGCTCTCCCCAAGGAGGAGCGGCGCCACTCGGAGCACCGGCAGCACGCGACGGACGACGGCGGTCACTGATCGCTTGCAGGAACCGTACTGAGCCACCAAGCATTTAGTCCCTTTGGTTACCCTACGTCCTTCACTTTCAGAGGAGCTACTTCAGCTTCTGTCACATGAAATTTCGATATTCCTTTTTATTTCTCATCAAAATGAATGGCGTCTTTTCTCATTAATAAGATTGCGTTGCTTCACCAAAATTTTTATTGAGATTTTTTAGGGTTTTTTTACAATTTAAAAAAAGTACATAATAATTCTCCTATCACATTATACAAATGATATACTTATGCTTATTATATATGTAAATATGTGTGTATCTTCTTTGAATATTAATAAAATATGAATAAATTTTGAGACATTGCCCACCATAATAGTGTTGCTTGTGGATCAAGCAATGGTCCCAGAGAGATTCAATAGCAACTACGACTTTTTTTTGCAAACATGATAATATTTTATGTATATTTGACTATTTACACAATAAAAGAAATCGATAAGATAACCCCCAAGATTAGTTCAAGTAATTAGAATTTATGTAAAGCTCATGATTAATCCACGAGGTTGTGAATTTGACTTTCTTGTTGGAAATGTAATTCTTGATAAGATTATTCACACATGTGTTTGCATGTGGACTCAATTTGAATTATAAATTGTCAAGCAATTGTGCTTTTGGTACAAGGAATAAGTCTAGGGCATAGATTTGAAAGGAGGAAGGCATATATTCATTCATATTCATGAAGGGCATTAGAAAAAGGCATTTTTTTTTTCCATATATCTCTCCATAAGATCATATAGAAGGCCACAGAATGTGTGGTCCATTGATTGACCATTGATAGATGTATATGTATCAGATCTGAAGTTTTTTCTTTTCGGGGGGGGGCGATGAATATATCTGTATATATATGGAGAGTCAGTTTTGCATTCCTTGGCGTGACAATTCACCCGTACTGCCATGCTCATCCCCATCCTCTTTGTTATCTGTAAAGTACAGAGCCCTAGAATTCTCTCCGTTCTGACAGATCTATTAACCTTTGGCAGTTCCGTCATATTTCCCCCTCAACACCTCTTTTCTCATGATTATTTTGAATTCATAGAAGGAACAACTATGTTAACAATGCACGCTCCTTACGCATAAGATCCCCCTTCATCGGTAAAATTGCAGGGAGAACAAAGGCGTATGGTATGCCTTCTGTCGAGTGATAGTCGGCTGTGATTTGGATCAGAAAGCTCTCAACTCGTGTGATAAATAGCACACATTGAACAGTCTCGAGCAACAACCAAGGTGTATAAGGTGTTGGACTTGGAGTCAGATTTTAGCATATAAGATCATTATTTATCAAATTCATATAAAGTAATTTGAGAAACGAATTAAAAGAGATATATCATAAGGTCTTTTGGCTAAAATATGTATTCCAATTGAGACCTAATATTTTTCAGTTCGGGAGTTTAATCTCTTTTGCATGCATCTCAGTTCTCATGTAATGAGTGCAATGTTTACTCTCTTTACTTCCTGTGCAAAATATCAGTCTATCACGAGGAACCGAAAGAAATTTTAGGAGAGCTCTAAATTTATTGAATTTCGTTCGATGGGTTTCATGGATATTCCAACGAGAATCATGTAAAAACTTTCCCGGTTAAAATTTGGCTCCCACCTCCTTATCGAGAGGAATTTATAGTTTATAAACCATGACCTATCCCGAAGGACCCTAGCTCGGTCTTCTCTATTGTGGAAGGAAACCGTGGAGAAGCCATTGCCGATGCCTACCACGTCCATTCCCCACCACGGCTTCCACAGGTCGAGGAGTCTTTGTTTGAATATTTTATGTTCAATTGGTTTCCCAACAGGTTTGACTATGAGTACACGCCGCCATGGAGCTCTTATCTCCAGTTTTTCTAGCCTGGTAAGGAGGATTCGAGGGACACCATCGTCTTCTTCCGGTCCGACGTTATCATCTTTTTCATCATCATAGTGGTCATCGATTTGGAAGGCAACTTCGAAGGCTCCTGGAATCACCGCAAGCTTGCCTCTGTACGAGACTCTTTGGTCCTCTCACCCCCTGAGCCATTCTGAGTTTTTCCATTAGAGTTTCCCTTATCCTCTTACTGTTCCGATTAGGCCCGTTTCGATCTTCAGTGGCCGTCTCCAGAAGTTTTTTCAGGAGGAGCAGCGTTTGAGCGAAAGCTATGGTCGAGAGAGTTTCTCTCTCTATAGTTCATTGAGAGATTCTCTCAGAATTTTAGCACGACGATAAATCCTCACAAACTGGCCCGTACTTGCACAGCTACTGAAAAAGCTCGAACCTCTAAAATGATCAATACCGATGTCATTCTCCCCCTTTTCTTCTTTCTCTCAGCTCGAAAGAGTAATCTTTTTGCACTCAGAGTCAGGTGGGTCTTTTAGGGCTTTTGTACTTTCCACAATGAATCGTTCGGTCAAAACACAGCTGTCTGTGAAGAGTTTTGCTCTCTTCTGAGCTTCCTTTCCCCCACGAGTTTCAGGCTTTCCCCTCACTAAGTTTCCAACTTACGGAAAATTCCCATTTGGAGCTTTCCAATTCTTACTGGCTTAGCTCATCTCTTCAACTCTTTTATCTGATGTCCTTCATAGTCTTCTCTTCCCATTCTAAATTTGCAGAATGCAGGCATTTTTGCAGAATTTTCATATTTCAGAGAACTCTTGTACTAAATTTGTCGAACTTCCACTTATGGTGATGTTGGAGCTCAAATCCAACTCCCCTGAATCTTCCACTGTTTTCACTATGCTTCAGTGGAGTCGCAGCGTAGGGGCTTGAGCTTGGAATGATGAAGTCCCCTTCTACACGAATCCACAGTTCAAACAATTCTTCCTCTCGATCCTCAACACTCTCTCAATCGAGCAACTCTCCCATCTTTCTATGTACCCGAAAGCCTCGGACTCAGAGGAAAAGACCAAACCAGAAGTATAATGAAGCAGCGGCTCTTCTATCCACTGCTTGCCCCCAGCATTTTTTCTTCCAAGAACCTCAAGTGCCCGCCCAAATACTACAAAACTCACGAAAATAATTTTCCTGATGAATATTCGGAACTGCTTTTGCTCTATCGGGATATTGACAAATCCGAGCTCTTTCTCCACCAATATCCTGTTCAAGAAAATGAAAGACCCAGCTTCCAAAGGGAGCCAAACTTGTCCCCTCTATGTGAAAATCCATGCCACGTTGACAGATTTGGCCTTTTAACGATACTATTCCTTATCAGCAAAATAAAAAGAGTTCTTTTCGTCTATTTTAGTCCTTTCCGCAATTTCAATATATACATATACATATATATAAAGAATACATTCAGAATCTCATATGATTCCAAAGAACTTTGGCCTTTTCATTTTGAAATTGGTTTTAGATCGAGATAGAGGTACAGATGTGGTTTCTCATTTTAAATATGGTCATCATGCTGGGTTGGCGCAGATTGATCTTTTCCGTGGGGCTCGCGGAGTTGGGGAGGCGAGTGTGCAGCGCTACAAGAAGAAGCGTCGGGCACAACTCTTCACCGAGAAGGTCAGATACCAGGTCAGAAGAGCCAGTGCCGATCAGCAACCAAGAATGAAGTTAAGGCTTAACAGTGCAGTCCACCAATAGTGGGCACAGAGGCATTCTTCGATCTCATGCTGCTGATTTTCACTGTGCAGGGACGATTTATTAGACAGTCGAATTCAAGCACGAAAAGAAAGAGATGAAGACGTTGTGAACGAATCAAGATGTACATCGTTGTCCAAGGGAGCTTACATCTAGGGGACTAGAAATGGCCAAAAACATTGAGTCTTGAAATTGCTTTAACAGGAGACTACATCAGGTACAGAAGCCTGATGTTAACAGTTTTACGAGTCCAATAAAATTAAGACGAGAGCTTTTGCTTTCTCCATATTTGGTTTTGCGATATTCTGTCTCGGGATTGAAGACGATAACTATCGAGAAAATGCCTCTTCTCATAGAAAATGTAATTGTGACATCAAAGAATCCGGAAAAAGAGCCAACCCACCAGTAACAGAGAAAACCGAGGAAGGTTCGATGAAGAATATTTGGTTCATTCTCGAGCGCCTGAAGATAGCAGCCAGCCGCAAGAAGAAAGGATGCCAATGTGCATCGAGTTTACACTACTTATAGGGCACTCTCGCGGTTGGCCTTGAGTGTAAAATGTAGTTCCAGAGAATGATCCGACCACAGCAGCTTGAATCTGTCGTCACTTGCCATAATCTACCCGATGTGGACACGGTAGGCATGAGCGTACCGTGGATGATGGTCCAGTATGTGGCTCCCTACCGGCCTTCATGTAGAGCCATTTTGTCACAAGATCAATATGGGGATCAAATTTTTCCGTGTCCCATTGTCGTTGATGGCTCCACCTGCCAACCAGCGCTCACTAACAACTGGATTTTGATGTCACATGACACACAATCACACTATAAGGAAACGAACATGCACAATATACACATGAAAAACTCCATTTGTATTCACAATTATATAAGTATGAAAAACTCTTTACAATAGTAAATTCACTCAGCTTGTCGGATATATGTCTCACGACCTTCGTGTCGCTTACACTCTTTACTCGACACACTTCGGCATTACAAGGGTAAACAAGACTTACTTTCCACTCACCACTAAGTTACAACTTATAACAACAACTCTATACTCCGCCTCCCACACTCTCCCTTGTGTTTCTTAGCTCTTTCTAGCTTCTCTCCTTAGCTCTCCTCTTTAAGATGCCTTGAGACCTTCGTGGCTTCTTCTCTAAGAATTCTAGATCGTTCTCTGAGAATGATATAGAACTATTTGACAAATTAGATATGGCAATTGATATACTTGAATATCTTGATTCTCTCAATCAGATATCAATCCATTCAATTTTAGCCGTCGATCTGCAATCTCCAAGATTGTTTCCATAATAAACTAATTTGCTATATTCCGAGAAAATCTTTTACCGATTGTCTGTTATCACATGATCTTCTATTTTAATCATATTCATCCCAGCTGGACAGCTTATTAGCCACACCTAGACAACTTTTTGAATGCACCAGGACAATTGTCCCCCAATTGGTTCCTGATTGATCACCAACTGCTCCGCATAAGGAAACAATCAATCCTTTTCATGTTGGTATCAACAATCCTTATCTTGTGAGCATCGATCATGCAATCCACAACATCTTGTGCACCTTCTATGAGTAAGTTGCACTCCACGCAATCGATCACCGGGTCCTGCATAATCAATACTCCACTTGTGTGTCTACATCTCTACTTGTCCATTGTGCATTGTCGCCAACCAGCTACACATAGCTCCTTCAATCGACCTCAACATGAAGTGATCAAGTGTCTCTTGATCACTCTCTGCTCATGTCTTAGTGTTTCCATATGAGCCTTAGTGTTTCCAAGCTATCTTGAGCGATCATCCACCTGGTATTGGTTGAACAGCATCGACCCCAAGGCCATGACATTTGCCTTTTGCCCACCAAGTCCTTGCTTCGCTTGATTGCTCAAGCAAGTCTCTCATCTAACTTAGCTTCTCGACCACAAATCTCCTCTTCACGTGCCCCGCATTAGCAATGTATGCACTCCCACAGTTACGAGATACAACCCATGGTACACATTACTCTAACTTATAGCTCATGGCCGTAACACATTTGATGTAGGCAAAGTCTGCTCACGACTTGCACACGAGGAGGCAAGTTAAGTAGTCCTCCCAAGAATTTAGATAGCTCATCCAGTATCAATTCGAGAAACTACCGGAGAAAGGGATTTACTGTCCCTGTTGGTAGCACCCATTGCCGATATCGCAGCCTCGCTCCTACTGCTGGTCCTGCCATAATGAGAGAGAGAGCCTGAGAAAGTCACTGAATTGACGAGATCCTCGGATAGACTGCCATCAGTCGCCTCAAAGTAATGTCACGTGGCATAAATAAGTTATTCAAATTACATCAATCTTTTAATTTATTAGTCTGTATGGCTATTTAAAATATTCTCAAAAATAATTTTATTATAATTTATTTAGAAAGTTACAATTATACGAAATTTACTGTTGGTTATAATTAGATATTATGAATCCAAATTAATTTCCAAGTAATCTACGTAGTGTCGGGTTAAAGTACTAAGTACTGCCATTTTTTTATTGGAAAATAATTCTACTCAAATTATAAAACAAGCAAAGGCCTGTTATCTTCCCAGGAACCACTCATTCGTTTCGTTTACATGTGTCAGAAGCACTGAGACGTACGGACGGAGATACCAGAAGGATATAGAATATGCCGACCTTGAACTTGTTCACCAATGTTCCCCTGGACGCAGTCACCGCTTCCGACATCCTCAGGGACGCGACTAAAGCGGTTGCCAAGATCATAGGCAAGCCCGAATCCGTAAGTGGTGCTCGCTCGATGTATTGCGTTACGTCCTTTTTTTTTCCCCCTTCATGAAGGTAGACTGTTCGACGAAATCTCTCGCTGACTTTGAGCATAGGATTATCTCGCACTTGACGAGTGATGTATATATATATTTTTTTGTTTCTCGAAGGGTAGAAACATGGGCTTTCTGTTTCTTTTGCTCCGGTGCAGGGAAGCATCAACTCCTTTATCTTGCTCTATTCAATGCTTTTTTGTTGAAAACTTGATCTTTATATTAGGAATATGTAATGACAAGGGATTAGACAATGCTTTACGTTGCTTGTATCTCCGATCATAGGTTGACTGTAACCTACCACGGTGTGAGAGCTAGTATTGCCTTCGAATCTCTTGTCTCTTGGCTGGTCATTCTTCTAGTTCATACGTGAGTAGAATGTGTCAGCTGCTAATGAGATTAAGCGGCTTCATCTACCAGCTTAAGTTTTTACAGGCAGCGGTTTTATCTTTGTAATTTTGTTGTCGGCGTTACTTTAGCTTTGTGGGTTTGGTCTACTTCTTGTCATATTGTATTTCAAGAAATTGCCCATCCAGGTGTACCTGTTGCTTCTTTTTGATCCATTCAACTGATGTTATTCGTTCTTACTGAAAAACTGATGCTGTTCATTGGAAGCATTGAACATATAAAAGGGCAGGCTTTGTTTTTCTTCTTGTTCAGTATGTGATGATATTACTCAACGGGTCAGTGCCAATTGCATTTGCTGGAACTGAAGCTCCTGCTGCTTATGGTGAGTTGATATCAATCGGAGGACTTGGACAGAGTGTTAATGGCAAGTTGAGTTCTACTATCGCGGAGATTCTTGAAACGAAGCTCTCTATTGATGGCTCTCGATTCTATATCAAGTTCTATGATGTTGAGGTGAGTTGAACTTATCTGCTTTTTGAGCATCATCTTCTGTTTCTGCTTTTCTTGCTGCTAAAGATTTGTTATCTTTGTCACTCTTCTAAACACCTTAATTACATTAACTATCAAATGTAATAGAAGTCATGTGCTTCTTTTGGCGCAAATTCTGCAATTCTCCAGTTTTTAGTTTACTTCATCTGGCTCATGTTTAGTACATGTTACAATTCTAAACTGGACTGAACCTGATGAGCTGAGTGGCCATCTTGCCGGCCAATCAATTTCGTCTGACAGGATGATGTGACCTCCATTAAATTTTCAATGGAATAAGTATGTGTATATTTTCTTCTGCTGAATCAATGGAATAAGTTCTTGATTAGCTTTTTGGGTGCTCTTGAGAGGTTGAATACAAGATGAGGGGCAAATTAAATTCTTTTCAATAATTCTTAATTTTCATGAGGAATATTTTCTTTTGCTGAACCAATGGAATAAGTTCTTGATTAGCTTTTTGGGTGCTCTTGAGGGGTTGAATACAAGATGAGGGCAAATTAAATTCTTTTCAATAATTCTTAATTTTCATGAGGGTTGCTTTCATTTTTAGTAACATGTCAATGAGAACAGAATCTTCCGCTCAAGTTTGTTCAGGTGTTTTCTTCTACAATTTTTACTACATAATGTGTGCTGTGCATCCAAGTAGTTAGTTGATCTTCCATTTTCATTTGGAAGAATGAAATAAAAGTGAAATGAGTCCACGTTTGTTTCTTCGGCAAATTCCTTTAACATCTCCTGATTAGCACTCTTTGAAAAATTATCATTCTGGTGCAGAGATCATTCTTTGGATTCAATGGTTCGACCTTCTAATGGATATCGTGAGAAGAAACATTTTGGAAGGGCTGGATGAACCATGTTTATAAAATTTGTAGTTTCATCAATCTTTGCCTTCAGCTGTAACATTCTTCAGTATAAAAAAATGCTGGCCAATCATTCTGTACGGTCAGACTCTATCTCTGACTTTAGTAGTTAACTCCAATATTTCTGGCAGTTTCATGAACATCCAATCTTCCAGTGCTCGTGGAATTACATCCTCAAATATCAGTCTTTGTTGGAGCGAGTCCTCAAGCTCCTTTTGTCCTTTGTTTTTTTCATTACCATGTGAATTACCTTCTTCCAGAGAACTGGCAGAAGAAAGCGTTTCTGGGTCAAGGTATATGCTGAAAACTAACCCCACAGTAATCTAGAAGCAAATGGATCTGCTTCACTTTCATTTTGCGAAAACGATTGCATGCTAATGGTATCTTCCTTTCTGACAAATGAAATGGTAGTGAAAATGAGTTCATTGATGAAACCAGATTTGCATCTAAAGTTGCTCAATTATGAGCCGATAAGTTGACGACCGGAAGGAACAGACGAAGGAAAACAGATGGTATAATCGTGAACTCATAGTAGTATCATCCCAGCAGAACAAAAATATATGGAGGGAAAATTACAAGTCTGCAGCCCATGGTAGCTTACTGATGAACAACTAATGGGCCTGGGCCGAGATTTATAGGCTATTGGCCCAGAAATACAGGCCCACTATAAAATCTAGACCCGGATCCGCCACCGCCTTCCCACTCTGTCATCGATCCTTCTTCGTTTGGAAGCTCTCATTCATTTTCTTGCTGTGTACACCTTCGCGCACTTCAGTGGAGTTTGAAGCTTCAGAAGCTGTGTAGGCAGCATAATATGCAATCTTCCTAACCGCACTCCGTTTCGGCTGACCAAAAATGTCTGGCGAGACGAAGTTTAGCGTCCTCGTCAGCCTCTTCAACTGGATGCAGAAGAGCAAGTCCTCCGCCGTCAAGCGGTCCAAGTTCCGGAAGTTCCTAGACACCTTCTGCAAGCCCTGCGACTACTTCAGCTCGATCCGGCTCATCCTGCCCTCGCTCGACCGGGAGCGCGGGACCTACGGGCTGAAGGAGTCCGTGCTTGCCACGTGCCTCGTCGACGCCCTCGGCATGTCGCGCGACTCCGAGGATGCCCAGCGCCTCTTCAACTGGCGCCGCGGTGGACCCAAGTCCGGTGTCAATGCCGGGAATTTCGCCATGGTGGCCAATGAGGTAGCTGAGGCATCTAAAGGTTTTGGCATTCTTCTGGGCACTGGCTGAACCTCGGAACCAGAGCTTGTTCGCGCTCTAATTACTCAATCATCTGCAAAGAAGCGATTTTTTTCACCCGCAAATTCTCATTTTCGCTCAACCTGTTTCTATTACTATAGGTTTATCACCTTCTTCCTTTTTTTGCTTCCTCTCCATTCAATGGAATAGGTGCTTCAGCGGAGGCAGGGAATGGCTTCTGGTGGTTTAACAATCAAGGAGTTAAATGATTTGCTGGACAGCTTGGCATCGGCTGAGAACAGGCCGGTCACTTTTTCATCTCCGTGCATCCTTTGTCACTTCTTTGTTGCTTTGGAATTATCCTATGTAAAAGATTTTGTGTCTTGTATGAAACATTTTGATTGATTGTACTCTCTTCTGTTTAGAAGAAACTTGTCTCATTCACTTCGAATATGAAGTCAGTTGGAATCTCTTGTTTCAACCTGCGCCCTTCAAACTGTGTTAGTTGGAGAGAGAGGAAAACTCTGAGATGCTGCATCCTACGCTTGATAGAAAAAGTTAAAGTCAATGTTAGCCCATCCATAAATTAAAGAGAGATTCGCAAATTCTGACCTGAAAAATCATGTTTCTCTACCAATACCATCAGTATGTAGGATAGGACCTGCTCATCCATATTTTGTCTTTTTACAGTGGCTTACATGGGTCGCTCTATCTAGTGCTATTGATTCTAGACATGGAAATAACATGGATGTAATGTACCTGAATGTAGGATGGAATTTTGTTGGATACATAAGTGGAGGTTTTTGCCACTCAGTCTTCTATACTTTATAATTATTTTGTCTCAGGGCAGAGAAGACTTTAGTTCTTTCTACTTTGATTAAGAATACAAATGCTCAGGAGATGAAGTGGATTGTAATGATAATTCTCAAAGGTAATCTTTCTGAATGAGGCTTCTTTTTAGAACATCATATATCCTTAATGTTACTTATGTTTTTCAATTTCTATTGTAGATTTGAAGTTAGGTATAAGTGAGAAGAGCATATTTCATGAATTTCATCCTGATGCTGAGGACTTATTTAATGTGACATGTGATCTGAAGCTGGTTTGTGAGAAGTTGAGGGATCGGAGCCAACGGCATAAGCGCCAGGTTGATAGTGGTTTAGAAAGTTGTATTAGAATATTGAGAGATCTGTCTTTGAATCAAATTGGAATGTCGTTCAATTTTTTGTTGTAGTAAATCTAATTTTTCAGCCCTACACTGCAGATTGAGCATTAACATGCATGGCTTGGTTGTAGTTTAAGTGCATATCATGATTGAAGTTATATCTTGTTTCCACATATTTGTGAAATAGATACGACCTTTTATAAGATAGTTTTCCACATATCTTTGAAGTGCATATTGCTGTTCATGGTAGAGAAATTGAGGAACTCCATTAACTCTGAGGTGGAAATATTGCTGTGAACTTTGAGGTTGCATTTGGAGATGGAATTATGTGGTAAAAGGCTTTATCATATTGGTGCTTTACACTGAGTATTATTTTCCAGGATATAGAAGTTGGAAAACCGGTGCGCCCTCAATTGGCAATGAGAGTCAATAATGCTACTACAGCTTGGAAAAAGGTCTCGATTAATTAATTTCTGCTAACAGTCTGGATAACAAAAAAAGAACTAATATCTTATGATTGTAATACAATTGCTCATGTGGCCATAAATATAATGGTTCTCTTCTTGCTAAATAATAAATACAGTGGTTCAGCACTTAAAATTATGCTACATTTGCTATTGACCATCATTGTAATGATTCAGTCTTTCCATGTCTTTGTCAAATAGGTAGTGACTGTCTTGTCTGTCCTCCTAATCTCATAATTTTGGATCACAAATATGACAAAGGGATATATAATAATTTTTCTAATGCTCTGTTTATGTATAGCTTCATGGGAAAGAAGTGGTTGCTGAGTGCAAATTTGATGGGGATCGTATTCAAGTTCATAAAAATGGCTCTGACGTCCATTTCTTCTCTAGGTATATTAAATCTACTTCTTTATTATCTTCTTTGGCTGCTAATTTAATGAAATTTATCAAAAGTATTTACCTTACTCATGTCTAAAATTGTATAGCACTTCTTATTTGGTGTGACAAGTGGTCCAATGTGTGCAATGTGTGCAGGAACTTTCTTGATCATTCTGAATATGAGCATGGGATGTTGAACGTTATTGTGCAGAACATTCTGGTTGATAGGTAAACATGGGCTTGACTAGCTCAAAGGGGCTGGTACTGATTGATGCATCCAAAATAAGATATTGACTCATTTAACATGACAGACTCTAATCCTAAGGGTCAGATGTCGTAAATCCTTCCTTGCACACATAGCCCTTGGGAGGCCATCCATATGTGTGTGTGTGTGTGTGTTTTTTTTTTCTTTTTCTTTTTCTCTTGAATTTACCAAGATCTACGTGAGAGAATAAACTCCGGTAATAACAAAAAAAAATAGATGTTTTTATTTAAAGCCTGATTTTAAGAAAGAAAATTTTGAGTGAAATAGCCTAGTGAGAAGGCATCCGTCCAAAATATTTCAACTTTGATTTTTTTTCATGAACTGTTCTAGATCCAAGGGAGCTTTAGTCGAAGTATTTCATATATGGACATTAAGGTGGGTCTACTCCAGCTTGCTAATGGATTTCTTAGGGGTACTTAGTGGGAAATATATTGCTGGACGATATTATTATTAACTTAAATTGGGGAGATTTAATTCAGATGAGGTTATCCATATCATAAGATCCATACAAATGGATTTGTGCAAGGTTGACTTCAAAAATTGTTGCTAGGATTGTAGTTTTACCTGATAAAATGGATCTACAAATTTATGGTTAAAATAGATATCTGCTATTAGTATGGTATTGGATTTATTAATAATAACAATGCAACTCAAACTTTTAACATGTTTAAGAGGATCTGACAATGAAATCGTTATCTTACTTTTTTTCCCCATTCTGTGGTCAGGTGTATTCTTGATGGTGAAATGCTAGTCTGGGACAAGTCGTCAAATCGTTTTGCTNATAAGAAAATTACAACTGATCCTATCCTATTTACTCAGTTGTAATTTGACAGTATTTTTCTTTTTTCTTTTTATTCTTGTCTTGCTGCTTATATGTTTACTCTCATTGTTGGTTCTTTTGTTATGAATTGCACTGCTATAAGAATGTTTGCTTATTGAAATATCTTTGCAGCCAAGGCAGCTAGGGAAGGACTTGCCAGTGATAGGGAGGTCAGTTTACCTGGATATTTCTCACTAAATCTTCAGCTGTATTGTTCTTTCGTGAATTTTAATTTGTTCATTTCTTTGCTGTTGCAGTTGTGCTGTATCCATTGGTGCTTGAATGCTGGACCCTAATCTGAGAGATATTGAACAGGGTTTTTTTCGGTTTAAGAGTTGGACCCGTCTACATAAATTTGAGATCTGTCAGTAGGTGTTGGGAAAGGCATAGCATCTGTAGAATGTCTCAGTTGGATTGAATGCAAAGATTCAACATCTATGATTCAATTTTGACTGCTTTAAGCATTTGAGTCGTCAGTTTTTTGTTGGGTTTACATGTGTTTGCTTGTGAGTGCCAACCTACTTTAACATAATTGCAGTGATATGCACTTTCACTCACTTTTTTAGTGTAAACAAAAGTAATTCGAAATCAAGGTCTTGACAATGTTTACATTAATTGTCTGGGACTGTCTTGGAGTGAAGTAAGAATTCTTTTGAGCTGAAACTTGAAAGCAGTCTCCTTGGGGCAAATGCATTGATGAACAGGTTTCTTTGACCTTCATTTTCCGCTCAAATTGACAGTTACCAGTTCTGATTAGCATGTTTTATCATCATAACCTCATCCATCAGAATCAGATGGCTGCATCACTATTGGTATTATCCCTTGTATGTATTTCTTTTTCAGTCCCTTACACCATTTCAATAAAAATTTCTTTGCTCCCTGCATTTTTCCTTTTAATTTATTACTGGAAAAATGTTACCAATTAATTTGTTGGCTTTCATACTAGATTTCCTATTACAGATGCAATGTTTTTAATAGACTCATCGCTTTGGTCATGCAAATAATTTGCATAGAATATCCCTTTTCCTTTGTTTCTCAACTTAATCTTATTGGTTTTTGTGCCAAAATTAGAGTTTACCTTGACATTTACTATGACCAGATGTTGCATTCGATATACTTTATTCTAGGGATACTAGTGTCATTCACCAAAGCTTGAAGGAAAGGCATGAGCTTCTTCAGAAAGTTGTCAAGCCTATAAAGGGTCGTTTGGAAATTTTAGTACCTGATGGAGGCCTTAACAATCTAAGCCATCCTGGTAAAGAAAACAAAAGCGGTTTTGTGCCGTGATATTTAAAAATTTTAAATAATAGCTGTCTGACCTTGCTTCCGGACAGGTGAGCCATGTTGGTCACTGATTGTGCATGCTTTGGATGATGTTGAAGGGTTCTTTAAGGAAACAATTGAGAACAGGTGACCCATCTTACTTGTCAGACTTAATCTCCATATATTTAGAGGCTGCCTAATGTTGTCCAAACTTTATATGCTGCTAATATTGGTGAGTTTTATTACTTCTGTTTCTTGTGCTATATTGAACTTAATGGTTATTCACTAGGAATAAGAACTTTAATGGTGTATGAGCAAAAAATTTGCTTTAATATCCTTATTAGAATATAATGCAAACTTTCAAGATATGTAGCAACTATGGATATATTATTCTAATTTTTGCAATTACCATATGAGTTTAATGTGTATATATATATATACAAGAGATCGCCCATAATGGGTATCTTCATTATTTGCCTGTATTACATTCGTAATCCTGGATCCTGTCTTGTTCTTGGTCATCTATTTTTCTTTCTGCTGATCTGGTTCTTGTTCCAACTCTTAGCTTAGACATATTGACCTTTTTTTAATAAGTGACAATTTATTAATATGAAACCTTTAGAAAACTGCAGGACACATTTTCTGTTTATCAATAGAGTAATAATGAATTGGTATCTATTTGTACGTTTGAAGAGCTGGCATGCATTTTACAATGAAAGCTCTTTTCAGTGATTTTACATTTTTTCTTCTGTATCCAGTTTCACATGTTTTTATAATGAATATAAAACTCTTTTTGGTGATCTAGATATGTCTTCTTTTTCTAGAGATGAAGGAATTGTCTTGAAAGACCTTGGTTCCAAATGGGAACCAGGTGACCGGAGTGGAAAGTGGTTAAAGCTTAAGCCTGAATATATTCGTGCCAGTACTGATCTCGATGTCCTTATCATAGGTAAATTTATTTTCGCTAACATTTTAATTTCTTAATCAAATGCAGAATCTCCTGTTTTCATAGAGGATGACTCTGTTTTTCTTCCTGTATGCCCATTTGATAGGTGGATATTATGGCTCTGGGCGTCGTGGAGGAGAGGTGATTTAAAATTCTAATTGTAATCCAGTCCTTTGTCACCAACTTTATGTTATGCTGATATAGATGGAATTGCCATTTATTGATACTGAAATGTAGGTGGCTCAATTCTTGGTTGGTCTTGCAGAATGCCCAGCTCCAAACACATATCCAAGACGGTACATTCCTTTTGACCTATCTCCCTGAAGAGATCCCTTTTTCTTGTTTTTTATAGTGCCTTGTATGAAATATATTTGAAGGAAAAAGTTCCTAGTTTCTCAGTTCATGCACTTTATTAATAAACAATGGCAATTCAGCTTGGTCTTTGATTCTTTGGTCTCAGATTGGTCAGAAAACTTGACTGGATCAATAACAATTGTGATTTGGATTTGATGTTGCCATTTATACTGAGTTCTAGCAGGGGTCTTCTTTGCATTGCTAATACTGATGCCATCGCCAACCTTTCGGATATCATAGAATCAAGGAGAATGGGTCTAACTGCGTAGATATGTTGCAGATTCATTTCCTTCTGTAGAGTTGGTACTGGACTTTCTGATGATGAGCTCGATGCTGTTGTCACCAAATTAAAGCCCCATTTAAGGTAATATTTGCCTTTTTATCTGGTAGAGGTGAAGCATATTGTACCTCCAGGGATTTTACTGTAAACATTAGATTCTGGTTGTAGTTTATGGGTGAAAGATCCATGGACTTGGATAATCAAAGGGGTTGTTTGTAAGAGCAAATTAGATTGGCTGCTGAAATTTAAAGATTGAATGGAAATAATGTTTACCAAAACATTGACTACTGGCAACCAATCTGGAAGCTGCCCTTCTTAACCACCACCTGTTGTATGCAATGGAAATATATTTTCTTGGGGGCATTTTTTTATTCTATTTTATGTTTTCCTGGTGATCTGTTAACTTTTATTTCATGTTCTCCAGGAAGTATGAATATCCAAAGAAGGGGCCACCAAGCTTTTATCAGGTTACCAATCACTTGCGGGAGAGACCAGATGTCTGGGTGGAGAGCCCTGAGAAGTGAGTTCCTCAACATTCTTTTGAGTATGCAAGTTTTGGTTTTGCAGGATATGTGAATGTCAGTGTTTGGAGAATTTATGATACTGACAATTTTTTTGTGTTACTTTTGTGTCCTACTTTTTGTTTGTTGCAGATCTGTGATACTTGCTATCACCAGTGACATAAGAACTATAAGTTCTGAGGTATGTAGTCTTGTGAGAAGACATTTCTCGTAATACTAGGACTGTCATTTAGAAAAAAAACAGTTGTTTGATCATTTACCCTCACTTGGATAGGTTTTTGCTGCTCCATACAGTCTCAGGTTTCCACGTATTGATCGAGTGAGATGGGACAAGCCTTGGCATGAATGCCTTGACGTGCAGTGTTAGAAACTTCTCTCATCTTGATTTCTCTATTGATTACATGAGCATAAATAGTTCTGCTGGATTTTTTTCCTTATTATTTGTTAGGATGAATGCTAGAATGATATTTAATAATAAGGCAGAAGAGCAAGCTCTTCTTTGCAGTAGTAGAAAATTTTATTATTCCCTTTACCTCACACTTTGTTCCCTACAGCTTTCGGGGATCTAGTACAATCAAGCAATGGTACCACCCAAAGAGATATTGGGGGGTACGCAGATCAACCAAGAGGTGGTCAAACAAGTGGTCAAAAGCACAAGATATTGTCCAAAAAGGGGAAGAAAGAAAGGAGCTTGTCTCTTGTCCCTTCTCATTTTACACAGACTGATGTTTCTGGTGTGAAGGGGGAGTCAAGGATATTCTTGGATATGATGTTTTGTATCCTTTGTTCTAACATTGTATGGGCTAGAGTACAATCAATTTCCTCTGGTTTCCTTAAGTAATAAGCCTCTCACTTTATAGCTGTTTCTGATCAATATGCTTGTGATCCTTAAAAAAGATGATGAAATGTCTATGTTTTACTTGTAAAGCTCTCTTTTCTCCTGTTGACTTGTTTTGAGGAATCCTTATATAAGGAATATGGTTACTAGTGTGTGCTTTAGATTCCCTCTCATAGAAAAAAAAAAGGGCTCATAATTATATCTGTTTCAATTGAATATATATTTTTTCTTATGTTTATGGTTG
This sequence comes from Sonneratia caseolaris, assembly GCA_900006705.1. NCBI lineage: Eukaryota > Viridiplantae > Streptophyta > Magnoliopsida > Myrtales > Lythraceae > Sonneratia > Sonneratia caseolaris. The sequence continues at coordinate 356,582 of CXYZ01013298.1, read as the reverse complement.
TGTGACATATCCTTAATATGTTCAGACTTTGTCAATGTTCCTCCCAATATCTCCCTTGATGCCTTGCATAAAATGGTTGTTGAGAATGGTGGCACTTTCTCAATGAATCTGAATAAATCTGTTAGCCACTGCATTGCAGCTGAAGGCAAAGGTCACTCCTTCCCTCCTCCTCTCTTTATCTGTCTCCCAATCCCCCAATAGAAATTGTTTTAAGTTCCATGGATATGATAAAGCAGCAAATGTTCCAGGCATCAAATTCCAAGCAGCAACACGGAATAATGATGTTATTCATTACTCATGGGTTCTCGACTGTTGTTCACAGAGGAGGCTTCTTGCTTTACAGCCTAAGTTAGTATTGCCAGCAAATCTTCCGACTAATGGAGTTGTTTGTGTTGAAGTATCATTATTTCCTCTTAGCCCTTTTGCTACTTTAAAGCTCATGGCTGAATAGCTTCTCTCTTGCTCACTCTAGGTATTTCCTTTTCCTGTCTGATGCATCAAAAAGGAGGTTTCAAGGAGAAATCGATGAATTTTCAGACTCTTACTATTGGGATCTTGACCCTGAAGACATTAAGCAGGTAATTTGTACATAAAATGCATTAGTGGGTAGTGGCTCCTGAGTCAATTATGGCTGCTTGAATATGATAAAGGACTTGTAATCTCTTAAGACAAGACAAATATAATCTGAAATTGATTGCTGTATGAACCGAACTTGCAAAGCTTATTTTGTATCTTCTATTCAGCTTTTAAGCAATGTGAAAGGATCAGATGATTCCCGAAGCATTGAATATTACAAGAGAAAATACTGCCCCAAAGAGAAGTGGTTGTGCTTTCATGGTTGCAGTACTCACTTCGTTTGTATGGCATCAAAATTGTGAGATGTCTTGACTTGCTCTATCATGTGGCCATGCTGATTTTGGCTTATAATATATTTATTTTTATTTTTCTTTACTTCTTGGTGGTTCTTTCTTGAAGACAACAAGAATGGGAGATCCTGCTGAAGCTCATGAAAAGAAGGCTGGAGCTTCAAGTGCACTGGGGTGGTGGAAGAGTCAGCAAAGGTCTTGCAGATGTTACACATTTGGTTGTTTTGGAAGTTCCAGGATTGATAACGGACTTGCATTCATTAACTGAATGGTATGTTCTTGAAGTTCTTAAACGATTCTTCAGGAATTTTTGGGGATCCAGAAGAATCTTAGTTGGAATGGCTTCATGCAGCCACCCTAATGTATCTGTTCTATGCAGTCGAAACATTGTTCCCTTGGGTATCATGTGAGTGGAAGTTGTCTTTAATTGATTAGAAAAAGAAACAAATCTGCCTTCCGATGGCACAAAGTAAGGCTATATGCAGTCGATGAGATCACATGATTTTCTTGAAGATACCATAAGCAGATTGATAAATAGTCTTTTTGAACCTGTTGCTGATGTATATGACTGCATGAAGGGAAAAGGATACTTTATCCTGTTAAAAATTTCATAAATCAGCAATCTGTCTGAATGAGCAAGTCCCTTCCAACTATGTAGGGATTAGTAATGCACCATGCTTGCTTCAGGAGCTTGTGTCTGCTAACTGGTCGCTTCAGTGCTTTTCTTTTTCCCTCAATTCTGTAAAAAAGTTTATTTTCTACAGCCTTAGCAAAGCAGAGAAGCTGCTACTGAGGAAAAGTAGTGCAAGTGTCGTGAGTTCCAAATGGTTAGAAGACTCCATAAAGAGTGGCAGGAGGTTGGCCGAGGATCCATACAAGTTACAACTCACAGTAGTAGATGAGCTAATCGGTGAAGGGTGAGTAGGATGTTCTGCTTTTCCTTTGTTTGAGAATTAGTTCCATGATAGAAAGTCTTTGCATTGAATTTCTTGTCATTTTCAGTACTTTCAAAATGTAGAATTCATGTGAACGTGCCTGGCATACGCTTTTCATTGCTCTTCCTAATGGTAGTTTATGCTTGCTACCAAACTAGGATGATGAATAATTTTTGGAAATCTGTTTGCATTACTGTTTCTTTCTAATAGGCGTTTGCTTTGTATCCAGTGGACATGAGGATGGTTTAGAAGATCTGTCTTCTAATTTGGTTCATGAAGAGAACACAAATGCGTCCCCTTCTCTTGAGCAGGAAGGTTGCAGTAAAAGAAACGAAGCAACTGCAGGAGGCAGGGAAGCAGCAGACCAACATACTACGGCTGTTGGCAAACGGAAACGAGAGAGGCCACCTGGTGCAAGCACAAAGAGAGGAAGAGTAGTTGCCACACAGGCTTGTCGGACAAGGCCTCGTCTAGGAAAGAAACCCCCGAAAATATCTGGAAACGAGTCTGATGAAGATAGCTATGGTGCAATGGATAAGGAGGATTCAAGGTCAAGCAACAAAACAGGACATGGAGCTATGATAAGCAAGGCAACTGCTGAAGCTTCCAAGAGAGAAGCAAATGAAGAGCTTGAGTCACCAAAGGTAGGTGGGAGCACTGGTGGAAGTGCTGAAGAAGATATTGCAAGTACAAGACAAAAGTGTGATGAAGATCATAGGAGGATTGAACTGGATGGAAATCACAAACAGAGAGCTGAGGAGGAGAAAATCCCGAAGCTCGAAATCATGACTGACCCAGTCCAAGCGATGCTTCTGGACATGATACCAACACTCGGGGTGAAGAAAGTGGAACCTACAAACCAGGCCACCCAAGAGGAAAAAGTTGATCCAGGACCAAGTGAGGAACTGGTGGTGCCAAAGAAGAAGAAAGTAAGCTATAAAGATATTGCTAGTGACCTGCTCAAGGATATGTAATATCAGCACTAAGTTCATTTTCAATTTCATGGTGCATGGCCCTGCCTATGTTAAAACAGTTATCTCGTGCTTTGGAACTGATAGAAGTAGAGGCACTTGGTATGTGTTTCTACAATGTAAAGAACGTAGATGACAAGCAAGTAATGGTAAAATGTAGTATTCATAACTAAAGATGTTCACTTTCAGCAAAAGTACAAGTAGAAGGCACCAACTTTGGCCCAGATGCAGTCACCGTTCCCAGCTTCAAGAGTAAGCAAAGGAAGATTCCGAGAAAAAACCAAAGAAAAAGCAGCTATAAATGAAAACGCAATTACAATCTAACAGATACATTGCGAGGGAGCCAAGAATCACCATCCATATTTGCCTTGTGTTTGAGCTTTAGTGAGAAGACCTCTAGAACGCCTTTCTGAAAGTTCCGTCTCCTTCTGCCTCATGTCAAAGTATAACGAGCCAATCTGATGCTTCCTCTTGTGGAGTTTCGAGGGCTTCCCCTTGGTCGAGACAGGCTGCAAAAAATAGTCAAAACAAGGTACATGTGCTATGTCAGCTTATAATTAAATGCAAGAGCTGAAAAGTAGAAACTTAGGAAACCGTGACCAACATACTCTAAGATAAGAAAATGACAAATTTCACAGGAGTAAGCAAAAGGTGGGAAGGAGATACTCTGAGCAACCCAAACAGCATAAATAGATCAAAGGCACAAGAATCTTTTTTTGAAAAATGAACTCATGTCATTAACCAAAGACGTACACAAGTTATATAAAATTACATCTACATCCCCTGAAATATTAGGATTGACCAAGATTACTTGCATAAAAGGCTAGAATCAGTAAGTGAAAACAAAATAAATCAGTCACGCAAAAGGAAATCGATGGGAAAAAAGAAACAGGAACAGATGAAACTTCTGACAAAGAGGTCAAAGTCGACAGTCAAGGTGTTTGATTTGTGACAACCAGTGGAGTGTTCACTCAAAATAAAAACAACCCACTCTAGTGGTTGTCTACAGAATTTAGACTTTGACTAAAAGAGGAGACTGCACAATCTGCCCCAATATATATCTTGGTTTGCAAAAAGATCTATGCAAACACCACCTTGTTCTTCTTCTTTGCTGAAAATCTATCCAGACACCTGTGACTTCTTTTTCATCTTAATTTGCATTCTCTCATCCATGTTATCTTTAAAACACTCACATATGGAAGAACATTTAACAGCTTTGTCAACACTAAAATTGTTCACTAGTGTATTCATCTTGCTGCAGCGTCTCATCCACCTGCAATGAATTATTAAATTCCTAATGGAGTATTCTTCATTTTCTAGAGGTAAAAGGTCATGTTCTCGTCATATCCTTCACAATTCAAAAAACCCTTTAGCCCAAAACGTCAAGTAAGAGGGGCAAAAATAATGAACAGGAAACTGAAAAAGTGAAGACCTAGACAAGCCAACGCGGCCTAGAACAAATAATTTCTAGCCAAGTATCAGAATACGTGAACTAATTTTCCTCCAAACAAATAGATTGCAATACGCACATAGAAGAAACAGTAGATAACGCGCAGATAATGTACCTGATAAGAAGGCCCAAAGGCAATCCCTGTCATTTTCATCTGATCCTCTCTCGGCCTATTCTTCATCAACTCATCCTGCTTCACCTCAACTATTTCTGCAGGAATCTCATTCCTCCCTCTCTTCCCAGTTACTTTAATCTCACTTTCAACCATACCATTCCCATGGTTACTGTAACCCCCATAACCTCCATAGCTCGGGTTTCCACCCCCACTCACACTTTGATCAACACCAGTTTGATAGTAATTTGCACAGCTGTTGTCGTAACCAACATAGCTGCCCCCATTTGGATCAACGTATGACCCATAATATCCTCCATTATTTTTATCAACTCCCACGGGAACGTCATTGTTTCCCATGATATCACCAGACCTTGGGGCGTCACTTGGAGCAATAACTGAATCATAATGATTCACATTGCTGTAGTGCTCTCCGCTTTGTGCAAAACCTGACTGACTATTCCCTTCAAGGCCTCCACTCGAGCTCGCAGCATTCGAGTCTGTGTCAATAATCATTCTACGACCTGCACCTGAGGAAGGCGGGGCTCCCAACGCTGTGGAAACCCTTGCAGGAGGCAAGCTCGACAAAAATGACCGAACTGACGAATTCTGAGCCACCGATTCCATATCCCTATTTCGCCTTTTCTCCTTCTCGCCCTCGTCATCATCTTCATCGTCGTCGACATCAGCTCCCTTAGGATGGAGAAGGTTGATTTGGGGACGAATTTGGACGACTCTCTTGGACTGCTGGCTGGAATTTTGGGACTGTTTGGGCAGGGGAAGAGAAGAAAGGAGCTTCAATCTCGGATTAGGAAGCTCAGATTTGTCCTCCTCGGATCCTAAAGCTGGTTTCGGGGGTCGAGGGTTTTGAGGATTGGCGATTGAAGAAAGAGCAGGATTAGAGGCCTGCTTAGGTTGCGGAAGAGATGAGAACAGCGAAGCAACCGAAGAACAAGAATTAGCTATAGAAGTCGAAGGAGGCACCGTCGTCGGTTCTTGATTCTGCTCTTCTTCTTCGTCAGAGGAAGCGTAGCTCGCGAACAGGGACTCCATTAGGGATAGAGAGAATGTTCTGAAATTCTGAGAGGCGAGAAGGAGGGAGAGAATGGGCTGATTATATTGTATGGGCCTCGCGCTTCCTCTTCAATGGGCCTTATTATGGGCTTCATGGCGCGAATATGCTAAGGGCAAGGAGTAAGGTGCACAATATAGTAAAGTATAGGACTAAATGTGGAATTTACGAAAAAGAAGATGCCAATTTAGGAGAGTTTTTATATATTTTTAAAAGAAATCATTTTGATCATTCGAGCAGAAGGCAAGCTCAAAAGGTGCAGAGAAATGGCGGCAACGAGTGACCGGGAAATGGAAATGCTGCTCTCGAGCTTCGACCAGATTTACCACGTACGTGCGATCATTCCACAGTCAGTATGCTCGAGCTTCATTTCTGTTAGTTCTTTGCCGTTATCCCGGGAAAAAAACGGTGAATCACTTTCTTATATGAAAGAATGAAGTGCAAATTGTGGCTTTTTTCATTGTTGTACCGAAATCCGGTTGGAATTTTATAAGCTTGAGTTGATTACCAGGAGTTCAGGAGCGGGATAGAGGAGATTCAATTGCTGAAATCGAACTGTCTGGCTGAAACAAAAAGGCGAGAGGCTCTTGAAATCTCTTGCGTTAGTCTTAAGCAAGGTCATCTGCTTCTAAGCTGAATCTCTCCGTTATTGTAACCTGCTTTAGTCAATCATATTCGGTTGCATATATATTTTTTTATCCAATTTATACTGCAAATTTTGGAAAAAAACTTTCGGATGTAAGACATAAATTTTAATTGATTCTTGTGTTTGACAATTAGCAAGAACGAGAGAATAGGTATGGAGAGAATTACAGAAATGGAAATGGAGATAATATATGAGAATGTCCATTGAGGGTGCTTTAGTTACACTTTCAGACAATGTCCAACATCCATTGGAAGAAAACATGTCCTTGCTTCTCATCTTGAAGTTTTTAATTGTTGATAAACTTACTCAGTTCTTAAATTACTGTATGAGAATCTTTCCCTTGATTGCGAAAACAAAAGCCCAGCTTGAAACCGTCTTTGTCCACTATGTTAAATCAGATATTTGGCTTAAAAAGGGAAGTCCTGGATCCAGAAATTTCAAGCAGTTAGCTTTTTTTCTTGAGCTTTAGTAATATTTTCAAGAGTCGCTATGAAATTCATGGGAAACTTTTGATTTGTTGAACTTTGCAGACAATGAGAGACTAACAAAGCTGTATACAAATTCTATGAACAAGTTGACTGATCAGGTGTCTTGTTCTGTAACAAATTGCTGATTTTGCTTCCTGAATTCCCTTGTTTATGGTGCTTTTTTGAATTTTTTCATGAGATATGGCCAGCTTTTGGAGATTTGTTCTCACTTACTGACTTGACACAATCTGCAGCTTGAACAACAACTGAAGTGCCAAAGATTGGAAGAGGAGCTAAAGAGGGTGACTGCTGAACATCTGGAATTTGAGAACGTAGGTCAAAATCTATCCAACTTTATATTAGTTCATTTTCTATGATCTCTACCTGTTCTGAAGTTCTTGAGCTTTTGGAGACCAATACTTGGCAAGCTTTGTTGAAATTGAACTATGTTTAGGATCACAGGAGAACCCTCGAAAATTTGAAGCAAGATTATGCAGCAAAATTTGGAGAATTTGAGGTCCAGATTAGGTGAGTCTTTTAATTTATGTCCTATGTGCCCTGCATTAACTTTTTGTTTAGCTGAAGGACAAGGACCTGTCGATGTTAGATGCTTTGACTGCGAAAAACAATCAGATAAAGCAATCATAAATGATCTCTCCCAAGAACTAGCAGCACATAGAAGGCATATTCAATCTATCACAAGCAGGCTGGAGCAGGTGCAATTTGACTTCAACTCGAAGTGTGAGTTCCAAGAAGAAAGAATCCTATTCCTAACACCTAAAAATGAATAGATGTTATCAGGTTAATATATGTAGTTTGTGAATTTATGCCTTTTCCTCCTAGCAGATCAGGCTGAGATTCAGGACTTGAGGGACTGTCTTCTGCTTGAACAGGAGGAGAAGAATGGGTTGCATAAGAAACTTCAAGATTTGGAAAAAGAATGTGCGTTGAGTTTTCACTTGGATGAAACTACGTTACTTGTTAGAACACATCTTCTATGCTCGATAAGTCTCTCTTGGCATCTGTTTTCATGCAGTGCTGATGAGCAGGACAAAGCTCGCTCAAGAGCAAAGAAGCTCGATTTCAAACCGGCAGGTGGAAGCACTGAAGCAGAAGATCATGAAGTTGAGGAGGGAAAATGAAATCCTCAAAAGAAAGGTTCAGAGTTCCTAGAAGTGCTAGCAGTTGGTAATCGGTGCATTTCATGTGGTGCACATAATGTATGCTGAATCTACATAGGATGTTTTCTCCAGAGAACTTGGTGAGTTTTATTTGCTGAAGTCTGAGGATCTGTTCACTACTTTCTCCTCTCGTGACAATGTCGGTCTAATCGTTCAGTTCAGGGGATCGGATATATGTCCAATTTGTAAATTGAAAATTAAAGGCTCACAAGTAGCTGACTGAAGGGAAAAGTGAACATGGTGCTGGAGAGAAGCGGCGTCACGCGATTCCAGAATGCCAACCACCACCACATGTTAGGACTACCCATTTTCAGCAGCGTAAAGATCACCCAACACAGTAGTACTTCATTTCTTTCTATAGTTCCGCTCAGAGACGTCTATTGAATCTCTGATCAGTAAGATGGGAGGAGAATTTACAAGACACCTTAGAATCTCAGCAATCTTGCTTTTGTCAGTGCCACGGTGAGTGCTCCTGTCTTGTCGCTGAACGTTGCTCGGCAGGTGCCAACCAGTCTAAGGCCTCTGCAAGAGGTCAAAGCCAAAGCCAGTCTTGCGTGGCTCATGGCTCAGGGACTGAAGTTGTCAAGTTAAATCAATCAAGTGAATGACAATAAGGCTTCATGAGCACAGAAATTGGTAGTATGGTACTACTCTAGTCTTATTTAAAGCCTTTTGGAGTCCATTTCAATCAAGTGAATGACAGACAAGAAACAATGTGGAAAGTGACATTTTATTTTTCTGCGACATTCAGCAGCGCAACGGCTCAAACTTATTCCCCGCAATTGGCCTGCTAAATCAGCAACTCCAACTCCGACCTGGGATGAGGCCGAATTTGAAAAGAGAGTCCTGAGTATCATCTGTCAATTTCCTGAGATCGGGAAGTTCCCCAAGAAATTTGCCGCTGTAAGGTTCTAGCTTCTTGTTCATGTAGTATATATATGCGTTGATGCTTATGCCTTCAGGAGCCCTTGACAAGGTGATCTCTCGTAATGGATATAAAAGGAGCCCTTGACACTGAAGACGTGATTCCTCATTGTGATGGACATCGTCAGTAGATCTTTCCATTAACATGCCTAAGCCAGAGAAGTAGATGTCACGCCCAATCCTAGACGGAACATACCAGTTCCGTGATCACTCGAACCGTGTCTCTTCTTCTTCTTCTTCTTCTTCTTCTTCTTCTTCATCAGATTTGGTAGTAGTAGCTCCTTCTTTATTAGATTTTGCCCGGCAAGAATCACGGCTACCTTTTCATTATCTCTTGGAAAGTTCTCCTTATGTCGTCCTCAAATCTTCTCTAGAGCTCTCATGATCGCTGCAGAATCCGTCTTTGGACGTGCAAAGCAGGGACTTGCACACATCCACCGCCTTTTTAACCAAAGCAGGGACTCTGCTCCGATCATCTGGGTACCCCTTATTATTCAAGAAATATGTCAGAAAATTTTCTTCCACAAAACAAGCACAATCTGCCGCGGGGGGAAGGTACTTGCACAATCATAACTGATGGTGCATTTGAGTAAATCTAAGGTGCTGTTAGTAAGTTCGGTCATCAACTCACGGATGATGTGAGCAAGGGTGGGCCCTGCCCTGCATGAGACATGGCTCGATGGGCGATCCAAATGAACCCTAGTCTCCGTGGAATCCCCCAGGACTCTACCTCCTAGTTTTCCTGCCTGGAGCACCAATAGGACTGAACGAACGCTCACTTTAATTTGTATCATTATAGATGAAGTGCTAAAAAACTTACAGCTGAATCCACAATTTGGGAGTGCAAAAATCAAAACTATGACAACAAAAGATCAGACATTATTGGATTAGGGAGTCAGTTCTTAGAAAGAGGAGAAGGAGAAGAAGTTTACTCCAATGAGATGGCTTGCCGATCTCGAAACCAGTTTTGTTCAGACCTAGGCGGCCCACCACCGTTTGATCAGAACCATCGACTGGGGTTTCGCTCATATCCTATATTTCATGGAGACGGCATCTCTCCCTCTCCCTCTCCCTCTCCCTCTCCCTCTCCCTGCCTTCCCTGCCCCTCTCCTCGTGTGCGAGTCGCGCGCTCTTCTGAAGCCGCTCGTTAATTGAGGGATCTGGGAAAGTCCTTACACTAATTGGAAGATTTCAGATTTGGCCCCTGAACTTTTTTTTCTTACTTCATCTAGCCATAAGGACCGCTCCTTCCGATCCTCTATTTTGATCGATAAGGTCCAACCACATTTTAATAAAGCCGTACAGTCCCTTCCGGAGCATCTGAACCAATATTATTTTAGATTAGACTGGTAAAAAAGGTCTCAGCTTGAAAATTTTATATTATTCAATTATTTTAGTTTTGAGACAGTTTTGTAAGGACTAGAAGAGTGAACAAAATTGATTTGAAACTTCTATGGCTAAATACATGCAGAACGTAAGTTCAGGGACCAAATAGAAAATTGCCTACCAGTACGAACGCTTTCCCTCCAACTAACGAAAACGACTTCTTCTAGTGCTAGTTATTGAGAGATGGAGGGAGCAGAGAATATTCATCTCCGTGGAACGTACCGTCTCCGTTCCACAACATTCAGAAAAAGGGTGCCACTCTCGGAATCGTGTGTGTAATTGTATTAATGATCATGAGATCGAAGTATCCATTAGAGCTCTTGTGAGGACTGCCAATCAAGTTCATGGCAAAAGCTTTCTTCATCAGTATCTTCCGTGTAAAAACTCGATTTCAGAGGTTTTCACAGGAAAGAGGATTTTCTCTATGTAGTGAGGATTTCAATCTCTTGCTTCTTGTCGTCATTTTTTTTTTCTCCCTAGTAAAGAACTGACTCATGTCAGCCACAAACCCGAATAACATCCGGTTTCTCATTGTTACTGTGTTTTCCTTCCGACCTCCAGTCACGGCTATGAGGGCGTAAAGCATTCTAGGAAATGCAGCTATTGGAGTCATGGAACTATTCTTACTAGTAATCCTTGACGAGGGGTGGCATCAGTTACCTGGAAATTGTTGGAATGATTACATCGCACAGTCAAGGCAATAGCCCGGAAGCCTTTCCATCTATCCTCATGCCATAACGAAGACGGCAAATTAATTAATTAACAGCAGACACCTAATTGAAGGTTTTCTCTGCCCCGTCGGTTCTTTGCTTCCACAACCTGCTTATGTCCTCGGAGTTCGATGCACTCATGTCCAACCACGAAGGAACCACTCGGGATGCTAGTTTTTAAGGGCTGTGCAAGAGCCCGAGGCCAGTCTTAAGAAGCTCGTGGGCCAAAGTAGTCAACTCGATTCAATCAAATGAACGACAAGAGAGCTTTATTACCACAGAAATTGGCTGTATGGGACTTTGGTCGGTCTTGAAGACTTTGGAATCCACTTCAATCAAGTGAATGACAAGAAACAATGGGAAAATGACACCTTATTTTTCTGGGAGACACCTAGCGGCGTGATGACTCAAACTTACTCCCTGCAATTCGTTAGCTATATCACCGACTCCAACTCCGACCTGGGCTGGGGGCAATTTTGACAGGTTGGTCCTTAGCAGTGCCTATAAACTTCCGGAGAATGGAAAGTCTCAGAAAAGATTCCGCCGAGCCACAGCTGTGAGGTTGTAGCTTCTTGCTTATGTGACATGCATTGATGTTCAAGCCTTCAAGAGCCGCAGACAATCTAGCATATTGGAGTGGAATTATGAAGCCCTTAATCATGAAGATGTGATGCCTCATGGTGACGGACACCATCAGTAGATCTTCCGCTAACACTCCTACGTGTGAGATATAGGAGGTGTCACGCCATTTGCAGACAACATTCGCCAGTTCCCTAATCACTGGAGCCGTAACAGACACAACACTAATTGTCATATCTGTGATGATCCTGAGATGTTTTTTAGTATATTCTGTTGCATCATATTTCCCTGTAGAATCTTCTACGTGTGATTTGCCCCTCAAGTGTTGCGCCTTCTTTGCCGTCAACTCCAAGAGAGCTTTCTTTATGTCATCCTCAATGAGCAGGAGAGCTGACATAATCACGTTAGAATCTGTCTTGGGACAGTCGACAAGGGATTTGGACACACCCATCACCTTTTCTACCAATGTACGGATTTTGCTACTATCTCCTGGGGATCCTTATTCAAGAAATATGTCAGAAATTCCATAAAACAAGGATATTCTTCTGCATTGCAGGATATTTGTGTTATTTCGGACAACAATTTGCACAATCACTCACCGTGATTTCCATGATCAATGGTGCATTCCAGTAATTCTATGACGCTGTCCATACGTTTGGCCATCAAGCCACAGATGATACGAGCAAGGGTGGGTCCAGCAATAGACACGGCTTGATGGACGACCAAAAAGAACCCTCGGAGCAAATCATAAAACTTCTCGATGCAATGCTCTAGGTTGCTACCTCTTAGTTCTCCTGCCTGGTGCAACAACAGGACTGAACAAGCGCTTCCTTTAATTTTGTCACTAAAGAAAAAGTACTGAAACTTCTAACTGAATCAGCAATCCGCGAGTGCATAAATAAAACCAATAACAATGATAGGTCAGATACTACTGAAATAGGGAGTCCGTTCCCGGAAGAAGAAGAAGGAGAAGGAGAAGGAGTAGGAGAAGGGGAAGAAGTTTACTTTGATTAGCTTGCTTGCCAATCTTGGAAACAACTGTGCTGAGACCTTGTTGGTCCACCACTGATCTTTCAGAATCGTCAAATGGGTTTTTACACATATCCTACATGTAACAAGCCATTTAAACAACAGAAAACTTCCATTGAGGTATGGAGATAAACAAGTGTATATCAATCAATCTTGTTACAATTACTATCCATGACAATGACAGAAAGGGCGTCAAGAGACAGAACCTGGTGGGTTTTTCTGAATGCTTCGAAGTGCATTTCAAACATTTCATGAAGACGCTTCTTCTCAGCTTCTTGCATCTCTCTCCATCCCTCCTCCATCTCTCTGTCGTCTGTCTGTCTGTCCGTTTCAGAAGCCGTTTGTTAGTTGGGGGTGCTGAGCTCTCTTCCTTGAAGGGAAGTCTTTACACTGATTGGAAATTTTCAGATTTGGCCCCCGAACTTCTATTCCGATTTTATCTAGCCATAAAGAATTCAAACCATTTCAGATGTCCATCTTTGCTTTATAGTTTTTTGGGGGCCAACTTCTTAGATATGATCTCTATGGGGAGAGGAAAAATGCTACATTTGGTCCTCCACTCTCATCAGTCATGCACTTTAGTCCTTTCAATTTGGCCGGAGAAGTTACCTCTTGTCTTCGTTTACCCTTGATATTTCGACCAATAATGTCCAGCCATATTTTGTTAAAGCCGTGCGGTCCCTTTCGGAGTGCTCAACCTCTGCCGTTTTAGATCTTCAGGGGCCGAGGGGAGAACTGCCTGTCGGGACAAAACAAACGCTTTCCCTCCGAACGAGAAAGCGCGGAAACCCCCAACTGACAAAACGGCTTCTTCTAGTTAGTTATTGAGAGAGAGAAAGAGAGAGAGAGAGAGAGAAGAGATAGAGGAGGCAAGCAGAGAGCAGCATTCCTCTGCCAAGCCAAAACATTCAGAAGAAGCGTACGAGGTTCTTCCCTCGAAGCATTCCCCAACCCCTGTCTGTTTGATATCTGAAAATGATTCCGTTTCTCTGTTCTTTTCAGAGAAAAAAACCCGGATTTGTTCTCATGCTGGCATGGAAGAGTGCGCCTTTGAAATCAGTTCCCCTTGAGACTTACATATGATATGATTCGTTTTATAGGCCTTTGTCTATTGTTAAGTAAAGCATATAATTGAAAGCGTATTACTCGATGAAGCTCAAGAGAGTCAGGGTCAATCCCGTGGCGGCAGAAGATCCAGTCAGTGCTGCCAGGGCAGCCAAGGTTAAGGGTGCTATGCTGCTTGCCTGGTCTTCTTATGAGACGTTTGCCTGGGGCTTTGACGAACTCCAGGGAAGAAGAGGAAGAATGAAGTTTTCCTTGTTTCTATTTTACCAGTACTTTCCATCACCAGCTTGATCGAGATCGAGGTGTTTCAATATCTCTCTATTCCCTTTAAGCAAATTGCAAAAAAGAAATGGAATTTTCCATTCCTTCCCTCTGTACACGCATTAATTTTGATTTTTCTCAATGTCTTGTCAAATTAAATATGATAATAGCCACAAACAAAGAGCGGGGTGGACACCTTTGGTGGGTTGGGAGCAACCATTGTGGATGCTCTTGACACTTTGTTCATTATGGGCCTTGATGAGCAGTTCCACATAGCTAGACAGTGAGTATATATATATATATATATACTTGCCATTTACCTTGAATTTTGATTATCAAAAGCTAATTCTTTTCAATGCAGGTGGGTTGCTAGCTCTCTGGACTTCAACAAGAACTACAATGCCAGTGTTTTTGAGACCACCATAAGGTATATCAACCGATGCATATACTAATTTTCCTCCCAGACAGATAAAAAAACATAGGAAAAATTTATCATCCAGACTAAGAGCTTTTCAGATTTTTTTTTAACAGAGTTCCGCAGCAAGCAGAAATTCATTCGGATCCAAATAATCAGGATTTCTTTTTGTTTTCTGGCCTTCAGAATTGTAGGCGGGCTTTTGAGTGCGTATGATCTTTCTGGAGACAAAATGTTCCTTGAGAAGGCAACAAAGATTGCAGACAGGTTGATGCCTGCTTGGGATACTCCTTCTGGGGTTAACTATAACCGGATTAACTTGGCAACAGGGCATGCCTACAATCTTAATGGGGTAATTTATTTCTAAACTTGATTAATTTTGATTGTCCCTGGCTCTTATTATGCTTGCATTTCCGCCCTTCTCATAATTATATTCTTGTCACTGATCATATTAATCATCATTTCCATTAGTTAAGGATCTAAGAGATTATGTGACATATGTTTGCTCAGTCATATATATACATATAATCAGGTGTAATCTTTGACTCCCAAGTTATTGATAATTAAGCTTAAATTTAGTTACTTTTACTCCTGATATTCTAAGATACATCCTGCAGGGGTACAGCGTTTTAGCGGAAGTGGGAACAGAGCAGCTTGAATTTATTGCCCTCTCTCAAAGAACAAGTGATCCAAAGTACCAGCAAAAGGTATCACAATGATTTTCCAATTTATGCACGAGAATGAATATAAAGAAGTCTCTTTTCAGCCGGTGATTTCCAATATTCAATATTACCAAAACAAAAGAGAAAAAGTGATGCTGATAATTCATGAGTGTGCAGGTGGAGAATGTAATAACAGTTCTTGGGAAGAACTTTCCTGCTGATGGGTTGCTTCCTATTTACATTGATCCTCAGACTGGACAGCCCTATCCCTCCACCATCACATTTGGTGGCATGGGTGACAGGTAGGTACAGTAATCCCCCTGAATATGCCTACCTATATGCGTATTTTATACGCATACATTTCATAAACTATAGCTAAAGTCAATTCCTTGAATTGATTTCTTTCATCCATCTGTTGTCTTGACACATTTTACTTCTTCTCCATGGCAGTTTTTATGAGTATTTGCTCAAGGCATGGGTACAAGGGAACAAAACTGAAGCAGTAAAACTTTACAGGTGAACTTACTAATCACCTGAAATTGTTAGCTACAAGGCTTGATCGATTGTTTCCTGAAATTTCTTTTTCTATTTCCCAGACATGCATTTGTTGTTTTTATAGTAGCTTGCAAGTCTCAGACTTGCTAACTGATTGAGTCATAATCTTTGATTGTTCCAAATAATTTTTCGATAATGAACAGGGAAATGTGGGAGACTTCAATAGTGAAGGGACTGCAGAGCTTGATCCAAAGAACCACGCCGTCTTCTTACACATATATATGCGAGAAAAATGGAAATACTCTTGTCAATTCGGTATGTCAAGCTACTCGCGGAATGCTTGCATTAGGTCAGACTTGAGCCTGGAAAATTAACTCGGACCTTGTACAATAATAAACTATTTTTTATGACAACTCACCTCTCGCAGTTCTGTATAGAAATCTGGGGAAACGGCGAAAGATCTTACTGCAACATGTTGCGCCACACTGATTGGTGTGCATTTGCAGATGGATGAACTAGCATGCTTTGCATCTGGAATGTTAGCTCTGGGATCTTCTGGCTTTGCTCCTGATGAAGCTAAGAATGTAATGTCCCTCTCAGAAGAGGTACACAGCTTTTATGACCTTGTCCCACGTTCTTACTTTTTCCACATAAATTCGGGGTTGTTATATATTGGATGAGGATATTTTCCAGTTCGATATGTTCATATTTTTCTTAAGTTATGATCTCGTTTCCATATTGGCCTTGCAGCTAGCGAGGACATGTTACAATTTCTATCAGATGACAGAAACCAAGTTGGCAGGGGAGAACTACTTCTTCAATCCCGGGCAGGTCTGTCCATCACTTCATTGGAATCAAGATTAACTAGGCAGCAGCATTGTTGATGGGGCAGCTAAGTAGGTTTGTTTTAATGATATTTTTCACTGTAATCTGATTCTTGATGAACTGGGAATAATTGCAATTCTCAGGACACGAGTCTTAATACTCCATACAACCTCTTGAGGCCAGAGACAGTCAAGTCGCTCTTTTATCTGTGGCGTCTGACCGGGAATAATAGTTATCGAGAATGGGGCTGGAGTATTTTCCAAGCAATCGAGAGGAATTCTAAGTTAGAAACTGGATACGTCGGACTGAAAGATGTGAGTGCTTCTGAGCGGATTAATACGTGTTCCTGTTTTCCAAGGTATATGAAAATACTGCAAGCCAGAGAAAGACTATTCTATATGATTTCTGACGGGACTAAACTGGCTCATCGTTCTTTTACTCGTAAATTTGAAGGTGAACATTGCTGTGGGTTTGTATGGTACCATTGACTGTTGCAGTTGATCCGTTTCTCTTTTGTTTTGATTTTTTTGTTAGGTTAATACTGGTGAGAAAGACAACTTGCAGCAGAGTTTCTTCCTAGCAGAAACACTGAAATATCTTTACCTCTTATTCTCCCCACGATCATTGATCCCCCTAGACCAGTGGGTCTTCAACACTGAAGCCCATCCTCTCAAGATCGTGACCCGAACCACTGCACACGGTGATTGGAGCAGAGCTGGAGATTGGGCATCCGCCATGCTTCGTGGGGGGAAGCAGGGCGGGGGCTAAATGCAGACATCACTAGCCCCTGGGAGCCCATTTCGTCCCACCACAAAGAGACACTCCGAGGAGCGTCGGGCCTTCAATTTACGTGCTTGTGTTCTCTAGAGCTGGAATAATACGATCAGTGAGCTAATTTCCATTTACACCAAAATAAAAAGGACGACTCAGAAGAAAAGCATGTACGAATCATCGACAGAGTCTGTGCTCGAACGTTCCCTTTTTATCCGATAAGGCCACGAAGTACAGTCAAGTTATTGGCTCAGACTAATTTCGGCCACGAAGCCAATATTCCCCTGCAGTCTGCAGAGTCCCTACGTAGCTAGGAATTGGCCCAGTTTTGCCATGCTGTTTCTGTTGACTGAATGTCACTATTGACATAGACATTGTAGGTGGGAGCTCAGAAAGTTGAGGCTTTATGTCCAGCCCCCTTTCTCAATCTTTCACTGATTTTATGTCAGGTAAAAACTGGACAAACAGAAATCAGACTCAACACAAAAAGCGGATTCTTTTCTTCTAAGTAGAGTAAACCCAATGCTTCACTTTGAGCGAGCTTTTGGCATTCTCATAGAACTAACTTTTTTTTTTTACTTCACTTTTGATATTGGCCATTGTATTATAAAATTATTATTACGGTCAGTCCATTAAGAGATAAATTATTTGTAATATAATTCGAACCAATGAGTTGCTCCTCAGGCCCATAGATTGTTTATCTTTAAATTCAAAGTTTTCGTGTGGACGGATCGAGTAAACTTAAACGTAGTCCCATAATGAGGCGATGAGCAAGAGAACCAATTCGATTAGCTTAATTTATGGCACACTGAATGATTGCTTTAACACTAATGCCTGCCCGTAACTTCCTCGAGTCACATGGTGGTGAGGAGTGATAACCACCAACCCTAATGGACTCTGTGATCAATGTGTCTCTGCCCTCAAGTTCTCCCATTGAACTCTATTTGGAAGATCTCAGTTCTATAGACACGGAACACGTAGACTGGGATCCGGGATGGATCTAGAAACTTCTACAAACCTGCACATAAATTTACAGAGTCAGACAAAAAAAAAGAAGGTTAAAAAAGTTTACATGGCATTTTTTCGTATATTTTTGTTTCCAAATTGACATGGGCAATTCGGGGAAAATCAATCCAACCCTGCCTATGCACGTCAAAAGTGACTGTAGACAATTGACACGGACAATGTTGAGCACAGTTGGGATTGGATGCGCATGCTATGCTAATCACCTTCGATTACTTTTTGGGACATCATGCCTAAAATTTCCCGTACATTGGTCTTGTCTCTTATGGTATAATTCTCGGAGGAATCTCCAATTTGGGTTTATTTTATTAATTTTGTCAACATTTCCCCCACCTTTTTAGTTGAGAGGTACGACAAATAACAACTCACCGAGGTAGCAGCAATTATTGAAACCTCTGGCTCTAAGTCGTGTGTGTGGAAATTCTTGGTAGGATCAGAATGATTGTTGTCGTGGGGTGTGTGCGTGGAGGACAGACATTACCTATCAACTAAAACTTATCTCACATAAGATTAAGATCGAGATTATTGACGATTTCTCGTACTTTATGGTTGCAAAAGTCTAATGTGCATTGCATGCATGCCAAGTTCATGTCTGGGACTTTTTTTTTCCTTACAGAAGAAGATTTTTTTTGGACCCAAAAAGTGCTTTTTGGCAACTCTCAAGTCTTTGGGCCGATTATTGATGATTTTACTCGGCATTATTTCGGAAATATAAGTAAGATTAATTACAGAATTAACTAACACAACTTTTTTAAGAAAAAAAAAGAAAAAAGAAAAAGAAAAAGGGTTCCCATCTTCATCCTCCAGCTAGGCTCCACTAGAAGAATTGTTACTGTCAAGTTCCGGTAGAGGAGGATTACTCATCAGAAATAAATCACCATATATATATATTTATATATATAAATAATATTTGATAATGTAATAATAGATGAATTTATTAAATTTTTTATTATATAGCATAAAATTCATCATTAATTCTCATATACAAATCATGAGTATTTTGAATGATGAATATACCGTATCTTATAATTTAAGTAGTAGCTTTGATCACCCATTGGAGGAAAAATAAATATATCAATAAGAAAAAAAGAAGAAACATGTCCCCGAAAAATAAAATGGAATGAAATATCTATCATGGGAGACAGGAAGTAGTCTTTTGGTTACACGAGAGGGTAAAAATGCTGACTCTTTTGCTTACAGGATGAGCACGAAAGGGACTGAACAGTGCACAACTTCTTCCCAAAGTCTGATTTACACTTACTTTTTTGCCTCTTTTGGCTGTTTTTTTCTTCTTCTTTTTTTATGATTTTTGTTTTTTTGGTATGTACTCTTTTGCCAATATGTGCCTCCTTTTTCCTTTGGGTTTCCTTTTCTCTTGAAATTTGGCTGCTCTTGTCTGTTAGTTTTATCTCAGCATTTTACGTATAATAACCATAGTAAAATCAAGCTGAAACGGTCCATAAAAAGGCATATTTATCTCATCTGATAATTTGTAAGGCCGTGATTTATGTAGAGAGAGAGAGAGAGAGAGAGAGAGAGAGAGACAAAAGTGAAGCTTCACGTAAGAATTTGAGCTCTACTCGGGAGCTCGTCTCTACATCAACACGCCAGAAAAGCCTGACGACTTCCGATCGAAGCATTGCCGACCCGATGAGGGGGATCCCAAGAGATTAAGACCCGAAATATTGCTTGTAAAAGGACTGTCAAATAAATGAAACCAGCACGTGTTCCTTCTGTTTGGTTGCTTCAATTATGCATGGTGAAGTGTGGTGCGGCTGTAAGAGGTCATTCTTTTATTTTGGCTTTCACTATCGCCCATCCCAAAGTAGGACTCTCTCTATCCAGGACAATGGCCGCCGGGGGGCAACACGTTTACTTTTCATCCACGCAGCATGTTACAGTGGTAGAACAACGTTACCGGTAAGACTCTGAAGTGTAAGACAGAAATAAGATACCGTATAAGTTAGCATCCACCTGACGACCACTCTCGGGTAGTGGCCTCTGGTCTGTGTTATTATGTTCAAGTCCTGCTCGGTCAACATTTAAGTGTGTGGGCATCTTTTTGAGAAGTAGTACATTCTAGTGCATCATTGGGAATTCATCTTCGAGGAAAACGAGGAAATGGTTGTTGCTGAATACTAGACACATACAGTTCTTCATAAGCTTGAATGAAGATCATTATATATATATATATATAAGCCATCCAAATTCTAAAAGATAAAACTCATCAATTCATAAATTTCCTTCTATTTACATGATTTAAACATGAAATTTTACTTTTATAAGGAGACATATTGAACACTTGGATAATCCAATCGAACAAGGGCAATTTGCAGTTCCCAAAGACCAAACTGATGATTACTAGAGGGTTGCCTTCTGGTATTTATGGGCATTTAAGGGAGAAGCTGCCCCAATAAACAACACATGGTTACTAGGAGGGCAATTCCTCCTTTTTTTTCATTTTTATTTTTATTTTTGAAGAATGGGGGCGAATCCAGGAAGATAGACTAAGAGATTCATACAGAAGAAGGATAGAAGGATCTCAAGAACGTAGTCTAAGATTTAATTCCAGTCGTACCCAATTATTATGAACTTGGAAATCATTGGATGTTTCTCACATCCATCAATCACACAGAGACAAGTTGATGTCCCATATATACGGGTGGTTGTGAAGGCTATGTATCAATGCTTCACTACCGCATTTTATCACAGTTCTGCATTATTTATAATAGGAAGCTAAGACTCTTACCCAATACATCACTGGAACATTTCGGGTTGAATTATAAAAGATGATCCATGAAATCCCGACACTTTTAGAAGTTTCCTGACTGCCAAAGCTGCATGTATTATGTAAGGCTGCTTGTGCCGCGGCGCACTCGCAGCCCATGTTGCGGCACAAAGTTGCCGGGGCAGCTCTGGGGGAGTTGTGGCGCGACACGCTTAGCCCTTGCTCTGGCACGTCACGGCTGTTTCAAATGCCCAAAGCTGTAAGCCTTTAACGGCAGCACAGATGTCCCCTGTCTGCCGAGGCACAAATACCTCTCTGATCCTTCCTCCTCCTTTCACTCCGATGTCATCCGTTGGGCCTTCTTCGGGTTTTTGGACTCCCAGCTTCGGATTTATTGACTCACCAGTTCTGATGCAAGGTGAGATGTCACGAGAACGTGTTATTTTCATGATACAAACCGGAAGGTGCTGCTGATCAAACCTTCTTTCCTTTTCTTTTTAACTAAAGAAGTGGAAATTTAAAAAAGAGATTTGGTGCGGTAACGCCATTCTCGACTTAACGACCAATAGGTCTTAGGTTCGATATTGGAAATTTTCATTTAGAAGAGCTATAAAGGAACCTCGCATAGTCCATCTCTTCCCTCAGCTTGAGACCTCCATAGCAAAAGCTTTTTCCTCGTTTCAGGGGAGAAAGAGATCTGAGCTTGAGCAAACAGAGGGGTTCGAGACAGAAACTGCTTTTGCTCTGTCCTTGTGTTATATCAACGGGGTGTGGGGGTGGGACTGGTGGGTTTTCTAATGCGTGCAGGACCCAACTGGGCGGCTCAGCAGACCCTCACAGCGGAGGCTGCCTTGGTCCTGAGGCACTCCCTGGACCTTGCGAGGCGGCGCCGCCACGCGCAGCTCACTCCGTTACATGTCGTGGCCGCTCTACTCTCCTCGAGACCGAGCCTCCTAAAGAAAGCTTGCCTCAGGTGCAAGAACCAAAACTCGCCTCCTTCAGCGTCGCTGCCTCATTCCATGCAGAGCAGAGCAATAGAGCTCTGCTTCAACGTGGCCCTAAACAGACTCCCGACGACAAGTTCAGACAATCTCCTCAGCACACTCTCAGTGCCTCTCTCTAACGCACTGATTGCTGCGTTGAAGAGGGCACAGACCTATAACAGAAGGGGCTGCATTCAGAGTCAGCAGAATCAGCAGGAGAATGTGGTGAGCATCAAAGTCGATTTGGGGCAGCTGATAATCTCTATATTAGACGACCCTGGTGTGAGTCGGGTCCTGAGAGAAGCCGGCCTCTCTAGCATTGCTGTGAAAGAACTCATTGAGGAGTACTGTTCTGCTTCAAGCACAGCCCCTCCTGCTCCTTCCGACGGACATGGCCTCGGCCCCTACAGTTACAGGTTCGGTTACTGAAAATAATTCGGTACTTCCACTGTCGGGGGTGAAAATTATTTTTACTTTCTTCTGCATGTCTCATGAAATTCTGTCACATATGATTGAACCCCTTTTCCTGTTTTTACCCTTTACCTTTGTTTGATATCTGTATGAACCAAACATACACCAACGAAAGGTTCTTCTTCTTCTTGCTTTGATTCAGCTTCCACGAGTTGGGGATTCCATTATCTTTGATGAGGACTCCTCAAGTAGTGGCAATCACGAAGCCCTTGAGTAAGCTCGGTGAACATTTTGGGATTGACTGCTGTCACGAGTGTACTTCGAATTATGAGAGGGAAGTCCATCTACTCAAGCAGAAGCCCTTTTGGCTGCAACCAATTGTCCAGGTTATCTTCCAGATGGTCGAAAAAGCTTATGTTTTGGTTACAAACAATTGTCAGAAGATATCTTATGGTTTGACGAACGACAACTATGTCATGTAGTTATTACCCTGGCTGACCCTGTTCATCATGTACAAGTTGCAAAAAAGCGTCCTTACCAATAGAATGCTCTGCAGTTGATGTTGTCGACTGTGGACAGTTTATTTTTGTCCACAATAAACTTCGAACTGCATCAGCTGTCAAACAGCCAAATTTCTAAAAGGGTGCAACGATTTTTTCATGTGCATCTTCAATATGCATCATATGCTTTATTGTCATCATGTATCACTTGGTATTCTTAGTATACAAAGTTTTCATCCTATCATTTTAGGATTTATTGAGATGGAAGTTTTGTACATGTAATATATATACATATATATATATATAT
>CXYZ01013298.1:315886-332613 GCA_900006705.1 Sonneratia caseolaris | reverse complement strand
ATATATATATATATATGCTTTATCTGATTGCTTCTTTGATTTCTAACTTTCAGGATGTAGATTTGGCTGAATTGGGAAAGAAGTGGAGCAAACTATGCCAAAGTCTCCACCATGACAAACTCAGCCTAAAACCGTGCAATCTTTCCACACCTCATGGCACCCAGATTTCGTATCCACTCTATCAATTGCAGGCAACCCATAATTCAATCTCATTTGGTAATCCACCCAGAAACCCTAGGATCAGTGTCATCAAAAAGAGTATCGTGGAAGAACCTAACTTGGATCTCCTCAAGAAAAGTGAAGGGAAAGAGGTGAATGTCACTCTCAGTTTAGGGGATTCCTCCCATTTTTGTAATAATACGAATTTGGGTGAGGAGAGACTGGAGTATATGTTGAGTAGAGCAAATTTGCTTAGGAACCTGCAAGAAAATGTGCCATGGCAGAGTGAGAAAATTGCTCCAGTAGTTAGTGCCCTAACTGGCCCTAACAAATCAACGAGGAGGGACGCTTGGGTCATGATTGAAGGGGATGACGCAGTTGGGAAGAGGAGGTTAGGGCTTGCAATTGGAGAGTCACTTCTTGGGTCAGCTAATGATGTTATTCACTTCAATATGAGGGAGAGAAGTTACTGCACAGGGGACCTGGTGGATGAAATGGTCCGAAAAATATCTAGATACGGTGAGAAGGAGAAGCTTGCTGTTGTCATGGTTGAGAATGTTGATATGGCCGGGATCCAGTTCATTAAATTCTTGGAGGAGAGATTCAAAACGGGGAAGTTTGCCAGATTGACCAACAGTGGGGAAGAAAATGGAATTGTGTTTATATTGACCAAGGGAGACAGTGGTCACAGTGGAAGAGCAGCGAGTGAGAGGTCTGTGATTCAGATGGTACTGAAGGCAAATGAAACTATTGATCACAAGAGAAAATGCGAGGACGTGATCTCAAACAGGATCAAGAAACAGAGGATTCATGACAAGGAAGGCCCATTCCTCGGCATAGTGGAGAACGGTAAGTCATGACCATGTATTAAATCATCGGGCTAATATGATCTTCCATCATCTGCTAATATATCTATTCCTGTACAGGTTACATCAGCAGTAATAAGGATTTCTCAAAGCAGCGGAGCGTCAACAACATTGATCTGAACATAGAAGCCCCTGATGAGGACTACGAGCAGGAGGACTACAGTCCTAACTCAAGCGACGTAACCCAGGAAATCCAGGGCCCACAGACATTCCTTGAGTCCATCAAGAACCGATTCACGTTCAACCGAAGTCAGACTCAAGACAGTGAGATGAAAGACCTCTTCTCCTCGAAGCTTATGGAATCTTTTAATGAGGTCTACTGGCACGAAAACAAGGTCCAATTCAGCATCGAAGACTCCGTTCTAGAGGAAATAGTCGAGTCCTCCGGATTCTCTGTGAATAGCTTTCTTGACAAGTGGATACAAGACATCTTCAAAACGAGTTTGAACATAGTCAGGATCAGTGGGAGAGGTGGTGGAAGTATTAGGCTGTGTCTTGGGGATGGAGAGCAGAGGGATTCGGGAGATGGCTTCCTCAATTCATCCCTTCCCATGGAAATAAGAATCACTTTTGAGGACTGAAAGAGTAGTTCTCTTCTGCAACTCTCTGAAGTTCAATGACAATGGCAATGGCCATGTACTGTTTGTTAATTGCAACCATCTGTCTCGTGTTCATATGGGGGGGTAATGGTATATTGTTGTTCCTTTCATCATCAGATAACCGGTCATGCATTCTTTGTTTCCTAGAACTAACTCTTCAAGATTAACTGTCCATGATACCTCCAAGAATCGTTATTCTCACTGAGAAAATCCGATTCGTGGACGCCGAAAAAATACATGTGAAAATGATGTGGCATCATCCACAAAAGAGAGAGAGAGAGAGTTAAAAGAAGCAAGGAGAAAGGTGGAGGAAAAGAAGGTGTAATGATGGCATGTTCATTGGGTTCTGCCTAGGCACAGAAATGATTCTTCTTCTTGTCCTCCACTACAGGCCAACGTCACTTTTTAAGTACAAAAGCTTGAGTTGTCTTTCAAATCATGATCATTGCTTTGACACACCTTAACCTAAGCCTCATATGTGGATGTGGAGGGAGCACAGAGAATATCAAAGTCGATTTCGGCCCATCATCGGCTCCACATGCTCATTAAACAACGGTGACAGCCGAAGTCTTTCACATGAANGACAAAGGGAGGCGTACGGCGGCCCGGCGATGATGCGCAGTACTGGTTCACACGTGTGCGTTAGTCCACCATACCGGAAGCTTCTCCTACACTTCTCTTTACCAACCAAAAATGAGCTCTTCGTTTTGGGTCGTGCCTCGAAATTTCTCTAGCAAATCTAACTGATTCACACATCCTCAAGGACCCATCAAGACGGGGCGGAAGAAGAAAAGAAAGAAACAATCCAGCCCCTTGGCCAGTAGTACTCTTCCTATGTCACCTCATAATAAAAGATAAACCCATGGGACAGACACCAGCTGTGATCTACTAGTAGCTGCCGCCCCGCATCGTATTATCCCGGAAATAATGACAATGAAAGGCAATGGCCTGTGCTCCCTGCAAAGAATAGGTGGGAACAATTTAATTCGCTAGATTGCCTGCACAATATGGAAGATTACACGACCTATCCTTGGAATACTCCAGATGGATACAGGCTCATTCCGAGCTCATCTTCACGTTTCCCTTATAAGGTTTCAGATTAGAGATTTTTTTGTTTCTCCCCNCATATATATATATACACACACGTACACACGCGCGCCCGCGAAGGCAAGTACTTTGATTGCGGCAAAGTGGGGCGGATAATGGGAAGGCATATGATTGCATCAAACGGCGGAAGTGGGACATGTCTATTAATGATAGAACACTCTTATCATTAATTTCCATCTCATGAACAATTAGGGTTCGACAAAGGTAATATCATTTTCTTTTTAAAATCGAATCGGTCTAAGTTTTTTATTTTTTAAAAATAAAATTTATATATCTTTTTATTATTTCACCATCTCTCTTTTCTTTATTGATTCACGAGTTTTTTTATGATAAAAAAAATCAAATATATCATCTGAATTTATTAAGAAGAGTGGAGGCAATTAATTAGATGGATTTTAAAGGAAAAAGCTAGTCTTTTTTTTTGGGGATAAATTTAAAGAAAAGTTGTCAAGTGTCCTATACCTAGCCCTAACCTTAGTTAATCTATAAAGGTGAGCCCTGTGATAGGGGAATGACGTGTACTCTTCCAATAAGAACCTGCATACAGATTTTTTTTTTCTTTTGATAAAAAAAATGCCCCACTCCCCGGCAGATTGAAAATTTATTGGGTAATCTTCGGCCGTTCCATTAACATGTAAAGTGGCTTTTTGACATTTACGTAAGGGAAGGAAGTGTGCTCTTCTTTCTTAATAATCTGGTGCAATGGCGTCCACTCCCCATTCGTCCTCCATAGCCTGATTTTGAGTGGAAAATATGAACATCACTATACCATCCCCCGATGGGCCAGTCGGCCTCCTCTATTCGCCCACAAGCCCTCCTCTCTCTCTCTCTCTCTCTCTCTCTCTCTCTCTCTCAGGTCCTACTACTTCCCATGAAAATTTTTTGCCCAGAATTTGATAGTAATCTCCTCTAGACGTGCTCAAGATATGAGCTTCTCCAGTCAATTTCCCGTAGGTTACATGCTGTTGAGTCAACAGGAAGTAATCCTAATCCGAGAATCGAAGCTTAAAAGGATCTTGACACCATATATGCTCCAGCGACAATCGCATAGATCATCAACGATTGCACAACAACTTTACACAGCCTCAGGGAATATTCAAAGTGAAGAGAAGCCGGTAGACTTGAAAATATCGCATCAGAGCTTTCATTAATGTAATGGCCTCAGATGTACAACAGTTTCACAAAGGTTCAAATCAGTAGAAGAAACAGGCGAGCATTTGAACCTAAGCTTCTTATCTGTTGAAAGAATCAAAAACAGCCCTCAAATTACAAATCGGGCAAGCATAACTGGGAAAGAAAATGGGAAATTCTAGCTACAAAGAATAGCAATTAAAGCCGATAACTATCTACATGTCGAGCATATCTACAATAGGTAGATCGATTGAGATGAACAGGTGATTGTACCTACTAGATACACCACCCGGAGCATCTAGTAAAACTATTCAGCTCAAAGAAAGAAGCAAGAGGAAAATAACTCTAACAGATCAAGAACTTTGTGGGGAGATTGACATGTGTGACAAAGGATGTGGAGATAGACTTGAATAACCTGAAATAGCATCAGGGCTTAAGAGAGGTTTAAGTCTCCTCTCAACCTCATTGCTCTGCATACTGATCTCCTCAAGGGTCATAGATAAAGCTGACTTGCAGGACTCATCATCCCGAAATGCAAGTGTCCACCTCCCATCGACCAGAGCTCTTGCCTTTGCCTTCCCTTGTAGGGAAGACTTAGTGGGATCTAAGAAGGGCAATGTAGATGGACGGATCCTGAGATGCAGCCATTTTGGGTGCTTCTCATCAATTTTCGGCTGAAGATCATGAAAACATCAGAATTTGTTATTGTCCTACCTCTACTAAAAAAGGGATCTTCAGATGACAATGTAGATAAACTGGGATAAAATCTAATGTGAAGTGTGTCCATTCCAAGCTTAGAGAAATAATAATTATGAAAATTTCCTGTTTGTTCCTCAACATTCAGTGTCACACAAAAAAATGCAGATATTTAACACATAATTGTAGGCATTTGTGGTTCTTGGACAATCTGCACAAGTAGCTAATTTTCAGTGAATGCCTATTCTGTGGCTACCCCCATTATTACGGACAAGTTTTCTTTTCCTTAGTTGATCACATCTGCAGTCTGTTGTCTTGAGGTTTTCTGCTAATTTGACATCAATAATGCAAACAAAAATATTTCCTGGGAGAATGTTTAATGAGATGAAACAGACTGAGTGTCCAATAAGAGAAGGTGCTTACATTTGAACCAGCCAAAGGAGCAGCAATACGCACAATTCCATGATGCTGCTTCAATGATAATTCCTCAGCAAGAAGAATCCATCCATAAGATCCCAAAGAGGCAGCTAGAAAGTGAAAATGCCGCTCTCTGCCCCTCTCAAATGAAATTCTACAAGGCACGGCATCAACTGCAAAAGTAACCCATAGAATCAACATTGGCAGAATGTCTCACGGACAAATCTCAGCTTAATAATCACATAAAAGGCAATTGTCAAGGACAGCTCAGAAAGAAGACACCAATTTATGAAGAAAAAAGGACTATTGAGAAGGTGGACATAGATCAGGACAAAGTTTACCAAGCTTTACTTCAGTGCCTGGCTTTGGACCGCACTCATCTAAACCAGCAGTTTTTCCTCGGGAATTTTCACTGACATCAGTAGGAGAGTCGACGGGCAGCTGCTCAGGCAAAGATCTACCCACTGAAAACACTTGAAGCTGGTGCAGTAGTACAAAGACCTGGCACCAAAAGACACTGTAAATATGAGAGAAAATTACGTTGAAGGAAGAAAATGTGTCTGCAAGTTTTTAATTGCAATTCTAAGAGATGAATAACCAAGTCAACAATTTCTTGAAATAATTAAACATGGAACAGCAAATTGCATACCTTCACCGTCTCACACATCCTTTTACCAGCAGCAAAAGAAGATTCAATTGGAACACCATCTGTCAAGACAGTAGTTGACTGGAGAATCATTTCATATGCAACAGAACAAGCAACTTTTTGTTTTCTCAGAGAAACTTTCCAGTAGAAACTATTTTACTGGAGGAAAAAGTAGGTGACCTTACCTTCAGATGGCCTTAACAGTGATAGGAGTATATATTTTGGCTCCTTCCTGGGTGATGGAGCCTCAATAGCTACAGATAGAGAGTTTAAGTATCAATTTCTGATTGACTAAACATTCAGAATTGGTTTTCTTTAATTTCCAAGGAATAAGCAAATACCTCTTTTGCACTTTCTCCACTCATCATAAAGGACTGTTATAACCTGATCGGGCCAGCTACCTCTTGTCTCCTCTACAAGAGCACAAGCACTCTCACTGTATGAATCCTGCATGGAAAAGAATTGTCAGCTATTTAGTAAATTTAAAGTCATATATCACAATCGTAATATTTTTAAATCCCAAATTAGATTCACAGATTATGGAAATAAAATGGATGAAATTTTCTACTATCAAGTATGACACTTACCTTGAGGGTCAACAGATGATGACTGCTGAACTCTGCTTCACCATAAGGAAGCAATTGGCGTAAAAGCCAACCACCATACCATAAAGTCTCTGCTGATATATTGGACCGGCTAAAAAGAGTGACCAAAGCATCAAGCACCTTCAAGACAATAGTAAAAGTTAAAAAGATATGTGTGTGTGTGTGTGTGCGAATTACTACTACCACAAAATTCTGTTATAGGTTAAGAATTTGAAAAGAACCTCAACGGTATTTTAAACAAAAAAAAAAAAGCTACCTGAAACCTATGTACCCTAGGGCTAGCTCCCTCTTCCAGAATCAAGCTTGATAGACCATACTGCTCCTGTTTAATTTGCAGGTAGTATATGAAAAGGCAGCAAATTACAAAGAGAATATTTAATCAATAAACGAAAAATGGAAAACCAGTGCATACTTGATTAATACACTTGACAAAATCTTACCCTTGTCCAAAAAAAAAAATAAACAAAAAGAAAACTCAGAGTATGCTAATGAAAATTCCAGTATGGCCATTTACGAAATCTTCTCGGGCAAGTACATGGAAATGAGAGAGACGGAGAGAAGACATTAGAATATCTATATTACCTTGAGCCTTTCTATGTAATCATCAAGTTCACTGCTTATACTATCTCTTCGTGAGCCAGCTTCCGAAGAAAAGAGTTGCTCTTCTCCAGAGGCCTCCCCAACCAAAGCTTCCTACAGTAATTCGAAGATGGAAAACTAACAACCCAGGGAAGACATAAAAAGTATGTGGAAAACTACATTTGGACACTAATTAAACGTTCCAACTGCAACTGTACACTAAATTTAGAGATAATTCTCTTAGTAACAGCATACGAATCCATAAAGAATTCTTTGACCTTAGGAATGAAAGGAATCACCAGGTGATTGATAAAGCTAAAAAATGCATGTTATGAAGATTGATGTGAAATAATTATATGAACAGCAAATTCAATGCGTAAAGCTGAATGAGAATGATCATACTAGCAAGAGTTTCTTCTGCTTCTTTCGTTGAGGAAGAATTCCGAGAGCATCAAGCATTGATTCATCCAGTTCTACAAAAGCAGACATTACTAAGCAAATAGCACTTGATGCAAGATGCAACTGCATGAACTGAAACCTTCAAGCAGGACAACCTTTTGTTTGTAATAACATTGCCAGCACACTCAAGGAACCCAGAACTTGAACATCATTCCCCCTTCTGACATAAGAAAGCAGTCTCTCCCTGCAAAAAAGATAATACTGTAAGAATAAAAGGACTGCCCGAAATGATCCAGGATGGTTCTTCACCCTGAGGGCACGATAATAATCTTTAACAGCTCCTCTCCAATAAATGGAATCAACTTATGCCAAAATAATGCTTCTGATTTTTCTTCCTTTGTCTTTGTTTGGATAGGCTATTAAAACAAAAAGAAAAACCATGGTACGCAAATGGGGGGTGCATGAGTACAAAAATACAAAAATGACTCTTAGGCATTTACTATCAGGTAAAAATCAGAAGTATTGGCACGGGCTAATGCAACACAAGAAAAAAAAATGAAAGTAAGAAAGAAACTTTATTGCAACACTAAACTCTATGCTTCACAAGTGAATAGTTTACCAGGAGGAATTACATTTCAAATGATAGTTTACAACCAGAAGTTATTTAAGCAAAGCTTCTTTTGAAACATAAAGCCCAAATACAAGCATGTTCATATGTAAATCTTTAGCAAAATCTGCCTCTTACCTCAATGCAACATGTGAAACAGCAGAATTCTTTCTGATGGAAATATCGCATGAATGGCTTTGCATATCACTTGAAGAGGAAGAATCACCGATACTAAGTGGCCCACTGTTTTCCTTGGAAGAACCTTCATCACCTGAACCTTGCCTTTGATGGGAACAATTATGACTAGAAACAATTCCATTAACTTTTATTCCACGATTCAGCACAGAAGCCTCAGGTTGGGAAAAAAGAACAGCAGCTATGATATTCGCCAAATCTTTTATTTTCACAATGTGTAGAATGCAGCAAAGCAAATACAGAGAGGTAATCGAACCAATCAGCCCATCCTGCATTTTGATGCTTAACTCAATTAGATAACATTTCCCAGAAACATACCAGATTGACAAATCAAAAGGTTAAGTCATTCACTTGGGTGGATTCTGTTCTAAGAGAAGGAAGAAGCAGCTGAAAGACCAAATGCTTCAACATCTTGTCTGTCATTAACCTCCCAACATCAGGAATGCCAGCAGAAATTATATCACTAAAATAGTATAGAGTATCCTCAATTTCATCAACTGCAGAAAGAATCTTAGAAGTTAAATCTGGCACATTCCTGCATACGGTAACCAAACTATTATCAGTGCTCAAGCCATAGTTTATTCGTTTACAACTTGAAAGATGATTGAAGTTCTTATCCCATACCCCGAATCATTAGTAACTAGTTCATTCAAATCAATGCATTGTCTGCAAAAGAATTTGACCATGCTCGAAAAGTATTTTGCATGGGGAGGGCTTGCAACAAATCTGTTTACACCATCATCTCCAACTAAACATACACAAAATAGAGAAGTTAGAATTCACGGAGCAAAATCAATACACCAGTCAAGATATTGGAAAACCTCAAGAAGAAAAGAATATGAGGAATACAAAACAAAGGCTTACCATGATATACATTAAGTGTGAGAGCACGTATTGCTGTACGGATCATATTCTCCTCATGGAATGCAAACTTTATCCCTTCCACATACAGTGGAAAAGAAACTATTTTATCCTAAAAGGCACCCAAGTAAGACAAGGAAAAGATTCATGAAGCAGATGTTAGAGAAAGAGTAAATGACGACTTAGCAATACAGGCAAATCAACATTTGTTTGCCAATTTAGCCTACATATATGCAGGTCCAGAAAGGTCCAACCTACTTAATTCACCTCTCCCTCAATATATGCAAACCCTATCTATATGTAGATATATATGACAGACATAATTTATCAATAGATAATAAAATAGCTAAAGTCCACGGATATTATTGAAAGAGTTAATAAAAGATCTCACATTGCTTCTGATGTGGCGTAGAAGAGAGAGAGCTTACATTTTCAGTCTTTACAAGCAGAGATATTGTGTTCGGGTTCAGCTTTCCACTTATTGCTCTTTATATTGCACGAAGACACATGCAGGCAGTGAGAAGAGAGAAAATTCAGATTATGGGGGGTGAATAAAAATATAAATATATCATATATGAAAAGGAGAAAAATCATCACTGCAGAGGCCACTGGCAGAAGGCAGACCTTAAGAAAGATATATAAAAAGAGAGCAGCTCCTCATTGTCAAAGTTGAATGAATATGTTATGAGGCTGTTTATATGCTCATTGCTGAACATGTAATCTGCAATTTGATAAAAATTGAAGAACAAACTTTACGGTAAAACAACTGAAAGAATGCAGAGCAAGATCAATTGTGTCAATACAGTTTGAATCTCACATATAGCATGTTCATTTTTGAGATTCTGAATCATTATGCTCAATGTCTGCAGCAACTGAAGTGAGACGCTGGCAGTTCTGCTAATCCTTAGTATCCGTACAAACTCCCCCATGACTTGTTTCTCCATAAAAAAACTGCAGCAACAAAAAAATTGTGTAACAACAACAACATATAATCCAGCACGAAAGAATACAAATTAAGAAGTCTTACTCGAAAAATGAAGAGTCGTGTTGATCGCCATATGTTATTAACTCTGCAATTGATCTTAATGCCTCAACAGCAAAATCCTTCAAAACAAAATAGAAGTCAAAACTAGCTAGAAAAGTTAGATACAATTAAATTTTGACCAAGAAAGCAAGAACTAGATACCTTGTTAACCTCGTTAATGACCTGGAGCTTATGAAGCTGTTCAGTTAAGTATCTGCACCAGAAAGAAACCATCAATCTTCAGAAACAACTTATAATATAAATACTAGAACAGCATCTCACTAGATAAAAAGGATATGTAAATACCCAAAACCCCGCTAGAACTGAAACACCCAACCATACTTCCCACTCCAGCACAACACTGGCACGATACTAGCCCATGGAATAGCTCGACCAGTAATCACAGTATGAGCTATACAGAGTGCTGAACTTGGTTGATAGATGGGCATGACCAGTAGCCTGAGCTAGTAGTATGTAGGCAGGCAATGGGTGATCTCTACATGGATGAGCCAGGAGGCCTAAGGGTATGTTTGGATTGAGAGATATGGAGGTGAGGGGAGGGAGGACTAAGGAGGGTTAAGGAGGGGAGGGGAAGTGAGGGCCACAGAGGGATAAAATATACCTTCATATCTCTTGTTTGGATAATATTATGGAGAGGAGGGGAGGGTTAGAGAGCATAAATAGAGTATTTTACCTCTCATAATGCCCTCTACGTTTTAAATTGGAGGGTTTGACGGTAAAACCCCTCCTTATCCCTCCCTATTTCCCCAAAACTGCAGCCATTTTAAAATAGAATGATGGAGGGTTATGGAGGGATAACTCAAACGAGGGATTTCTTTATCACCCCCAATCCCTCCTCTCCTTAAGTTATCCAGCTGGGTTTGTGGAAATTGCAAGAGTATGCCTGAGGTATCCATAAAAATCTATATTTGATCCCACGCAGGGTCCATTACTTGAAATCCTGAGCTGCTTAGCAGTGAATGCAAATTCTGGAGTATGTCAAGCAAACTTTAACGGTCCAAAATCAGGGTACCAAAGAATCCTATTGATAGTAATAAAATTGCAACTTCAATAGACTTCTGTTTCATATTCAAGCCGACAACTCAACCTCTTCTCAGCATGTGACCAGTACTATGCAACTTCCTTGCACTAATTTATGATGACTCAATAATAAAGAACCAACCAGAAGACTCCGGACTTCAAGTCTTTATTGAAAGTGGTTCAACAAATCATCATCTACCCTCAATTCAGGAATCCCTTTGCATGGTCCAAGGAAGGAGCATAATGCGTGAACCACGGTTAAGACATAATACAGAACTGTCTCACGGAGGATGCAGAATTTTTGGCGTGTATTCCTACATCGGTCATCTACAGGGAGAAGAGTTGTTTCATTAAAGAGTGAATAAAACACCCAGTAACATCGCCTACTCCCAGCAACAAGAGCGCCCGCAATACAAGAACGACAGCACCAGTCCATGGAGACAATCAGTTAAACAAGGCAGAAGAGAAAAACACCTCAAAAGGAGCAAACCGGTTATGAGAATAACAAACGACAAACCTCAGCTCATCGACGGAGAATCTGTTCCTGGATCTCCAGAACGAAAGCCACATGATTGGAGAATCATCAGACCCCTAAATTAAAGCATTCGATATTCCCCTCCATCAACCCGTCAATCCACCTGATTGGACTCCGAACGCAGCGCTAACACGAAGAGGTACAAGCCCCTGATCCAAGCAAGGAGCCGAGAGAGAGACCGGAAATACCAGGCGAAGATCGAGCGATGGCGAGAGCGAAATTGGTAGACGGGCGTGAAGAGTTATTGGGCAGTCCGGTAGAGTGAACAGATGACGACAGATCAGAGCTTCGCCGGGAACCTCTGAGAGAGAAAGCAGAAAGAGGAGAGAGAGGTGGCAGCTCCGAGCCCAGGTAGGATTAAAATATTGGGTGATGTTATGATTCAATCTGAATTTACTTAAACGGGCACAAGTGACATTAGATGCACACATACATATACTTACTTATATTTATATTTACCTAAATAATAAGGATTCGTGAATGCATGCGCACAAAGGCGAGAGCAAGGCTGCGTTGAATACGGTCCAAGTTGGAGTCGACAACCATNGAGAGCAAGGCTGCGTTGAATACGGTCCAAGTTCGAGTCGACAACCATCATTGGGAAATTCTTCTGAATTTATTCAAATCTGATGATAAACATCTACTGCTAAAAAAATCATTACAAATAATAATGATATCTCTGAACAAATCACATTGTATCCATGCTACTTCGCCCCCTCCGTAGCCCCAATTTCTCGCTTTATACCAGACAAGTCGTTAGAGCCAAACATCAGCCACCTCTCCTTTATTTTGCGTGTGATAGGGCGTTGCCCGAGTCTGACCAATCTTTACTCACCTTGGAACAAGCGTTAGTAGAGTAAACTGCTTATCCTGCCAATTGGGAAATTGATCTTTGTAATGTTCACGAACGTGTATTTATTTGACAATTATAGAATAAACATGTGCAACGCGCGAATGTAATGACTGGCTATCGTTGAAGACAAAGGGAGGCGTACGGCGGCCCGGCGATGATGCGCAGTACTGGTTCACACGTGTGCGTTAGTCCACCATACCGGAAGCTTCTCCTACACTTCTCTTTACCAACCAAAAATGAGCTCTTCGTTTTGGGTCGTGCCTCGAAATTTCTCTAGCAAATCTAACTGATTCACACATCCTCAAGGACCCATCAAGACGGGGCGGAAGAAGGAAAGAAAGAAACAATCCAGCCCCCTGGCCAGTAGTACTCTTCCCATCTCACCTCATAATAAAAGATAAACCCATGGGACAGACACCAGCTGTGATCTACTAGTAGCTGCCGCCCCGCATCGTATTATCCCGGAAATAATGACAATGAAAGGCAATGGCCTGTGCTCCCTGCAAAGAATAGGTGGGAACAATTTAATTCGCTAGATTGCCTGCACAATATGGAAGATTACACGACCTATCCTTGGAATACTCCAGATGGATACAGACTCATTCCGAGCTCATCTTCACGTTTCCCTTCTAAGGTTTCAGATTAGAGATTTTTTTGTTTCTCCCCTTTAATGCACTCAAAAGAATAGAACAGCATATGGGTCAATAAAACTAGGGATCTGTTCCGGCATGATTGAAGCAACAATAAATACCTCTTAGTCTTAATTTGTTTCAAGTAAAACACGTCTACGCAGTAGAGCTCATGGCCCTGACCATAATAGTCTCTAAAACAAATGTGCAACGCAGAAAATCTATCTGTCTCAGCTAATATTGTTGGTTCAAGGCAAAAATGAAATCAGGGTGGAGCGAGTTACAACAAATAACTGATCCTGATCACCTAAGATATGCAGGGATTTTGATGCGAATGAATAGCATACTCATCACATAGGCAAGAACAACTGATAGAACCCCAGCAGTGGCATATGAGGATTTCACGCTCTTCGCCCGCCTCTTGTCCAGGGCCAAATCCATGAAGACAATCCCTATCCCACCGATTATGAACATGAACCCCGATGAGAGACCTGTTGAACGGATGAAAACATGTCAGTATAACAGATAAAAATATTTTTGTTCTGGAGTCAATATTATCTTGCATGAGATCATCTTGGCAGCAACACGTAAGTCTCAGACACACAGAGAGTTCACCGTCACACTCCCTAGCAACCTCACCACAAGAGATTGCTAAGAACCGACATATTGATAGTTGAACATCACAACCACTATGCACTTTTTTGGTATGCAATTTTTTTTTTCTGTACAAAAACTAGGTTGTCACTGAAACTCCATATAAATTAAGAATGCCCATCTCTCTTCTCTCCTGATAACAACATGTTCACACTTATTAGCTCCTTAGCACCCACAAAAAAAGGGAGAACATCAATGTCGCACCATTTTGCTTCATGAGAAGTCACTGAATGTTTCTGACAGAAATTTATATGTCTACTCAACACAGGATCAATATCCATTAACCCAAAGTTTTCCTTGTTGTCCAGCAACAACTCAGTTCAGATCAGCCCCTTCAGACACTCCCATCTATTTGCTGCCAGCATTGTACCCCCATTTACTTACCCGACAAATTACCTCTCTTGAGATAAGCTGAACAGCTTTCTCAAGTTCAAGAATGATTCCTGGCAGCATTCTTCTATTTACGACATCACAACAACATCAAATACCAAAAAATTCCCCCTTTAAGCCCTTTCCACTAGCGGATCACCTCATCAAATTATGAACAGCTTACTTCACCCTCAATTCCACGGATAAAAGAAAAAGAGATCGCAATACCATGCCAAGGAAATTATAGCATGGTTCACTGAAACATCATAGAGCAACACGAAGAACAAAAACAGAAACTGCGACAGAATCGAGGATACCTTCGATGATGTACTGCCCGTTGACTCTGCCGGAAAGGAACACTACCGGACGTACCGATCCGGTGACGGGATCCTGGGTCGACCCGATCCCTGGGGGCTCGACGATGACGTCGTAAACGATTCCGGAGACGACCATGAAGTAGGTGAGGAGGATCAGGGCGTAGATGGTCATGGGGGAAGGAAGAGTTAGGGTCGGGAGCTTGAGGCGGAGGCGAGGCGCACGGAGGAAGCTGTAGGGGAGGATACTGAGGATGTGCAAGAGCGGGTCGAACGAGGCGGCACTGACTGCAGAGGACGGCGGATCTGACATGGAAGAGGGCGCGGCCTCGGGTTTTGGTGCCATTTTTCTCGACGGAATTCAGTGCTGTCCGAAGAGGAAGATCCAAAGAGGCAGCAGAGGGCCGTAGTAAAGATGAACTCGTTCGTTGATTCCGTGGGGGCAGGGACGAAGGGAGTGTTTGGTTATAGATATTCGAGTAATCTTGTGCAGTCAAAATTCCTCAATCGGGGTAACCTTATTCCGAATAGGCATAGCAACGTCAGGACGGGCTTGGGCCGTGAAGGTCCAAAAGATGGCCCAGCTTGTCTGTTTCGCCTTTTCTTTCGACATTTTTCATTTTTCGATACGCTGCATTCGATTCACAATGCATTATGGTGCAACTATGGTGATACTCTGTGATTCATTAAAACGAATCAGATACTTCTGGAGCCGTAGGAGTGTGTATGTGCTCTTAATTCAGCATTTTGGGTGACTGGAAGATCTCAGGATTCGTGCATGTCACAGATGCACAGCCAAGCAGTTTGCAAGTAGATCAATGATCATCCATCCATCCATCCATAGTATATGCTAATGGCTCTTTTTTCTTTTGGAGCCGACGAAAGAGCCGTTTATCATCATCTTAAGCGTTCAGTTTGCATGCAGAGGCAGGAAGCTGCATGCAACTGAACTAATCACGACTACCATCGAAGTAGTGGCACTGAAAGATGAAGATGGCGAAGGTATATTAGATGGGTGCGTGGAAAGCTATGCTTCAGTCGTTTACTTACGCATGGACGTACGGGTCGAGAGATGGGGTAAGTATAAACTCCAATGTGGATCTCGCAAATCTTCGCATATATATCCCTTAATCTGGAAGACAACAATACGAGAGCTTCGTGTGTTTTAAGGCAACCACCACGAACCTCAATCTTCTGTGTACAAGGAATTGGCGCCCTGAGTGCGACGGGAGAATTGTGTAGTTGCTGGGAACACTAGTCAGTCATTCCTTTCTTGGTCTACACAATCGGTTATTTAAATATCTAATAAATCAATAATTCGTAAGCTTATGATAGTTGAGAAAAAAAAAACTAAATAATTTCAATGCACCAATATTAATGGCAATACCATAGTTTTTAAAATCGGATTGGGCCAGGAACCGGTCAAGGCATAGGTTCATGGGTTCCTGGGTCAGACCGGGGGTTCAATAGGTTGAACCGCATGTTTAATAAATAATATTAATAATATAATATTCTAATAATTTAATTATGATTTATAATCAAAATCATTAATATAGTTATAATGTTAGTCTCAAATTTAACATAAAATATAAATATAAGTCTAGTAAAATAAAATAAGTATATTATAGTATGTTTTTATTTTTATTTTTATTTTTAAATNCGGTTCAATTGAATTTGACATCATTTAAATAATAATTAGATTTTTTGTGAGAACCGGACCGGATGAGTGGCCAGTTCCCAATCGAACCGGTCGAACAAGCTGACCCGGTCCGGTTTTAAAAACTATGGGCAATACTTTTGCTTCGTGTATATGTGTACGTATACATCTTTATCCCATACACACCTCTGTACGAGGGGTCATATCAACACTAGCAATTTTAGAATTAAACTAAATCAGTTTTATTAAAAATAAAATAAAATTCATACGAACGTAGACTAGACACGTCCGTACTGCACTAACTGATTCATGAAATGGGTGTGTAATGATATTGTACGAAAATCGTTTCACATCATTAATAAATTTCTGGTCATCTTTGCCATACATATATATATATATATATATATATATATATTCCCTTGTCACGTTCAGGACAGTTCCCCCTCCCAGTCCCTGAACCCCCTTCACCGGGATGGCACGGTTCGTGCATTTATTAAATTTATGGCTGTCTGGGTCTTTTATGCATGCAAATAAATACAAAACTCTACCATTTATCAACTAAACTATTACATAAAACTTTTTACATACCGTAAAATTGATCGATTAAATCTCGTGTAAAAAAAATATTAAGAGTGGAATATTTGACTATACACAACATAATTTTTAAAATCGAATCAGATCGGGAACCAGTGTAGACATAGATTCATGGATCGAACCGGAGATTCAATGAATCGCACTGCATTTTTAATAATATAATATTATCAATAAATTTACATAACATCAT
>CXYZ01013298.1:285861-314391 GCA_900006705.1 Sonneratia caseolaris | reverse complement strand
ATAAAATATAAATATATATTTAGTAAAATAAAATGGGTATATTATAATATATCTTAAGTCGGCCAGTTTTTTCATCAGTTTAATTATATTTACCGGTCCGACTAGTAACCAACTAGCTTAACATGAGTTGACCTCATTTAAAATGCAATTTGATTTTTTTCTAATAACAGGATCGAGTGAGTGGTCAATTCCTAATTAAACCGATCGAATTAGTTGAACCGGTCTGATTTTTAAAACTATGATGCACAAGCTAGCTTTCATACACAGACACATTGAAGTTTCAATTATTTAGCCCTAAATATTTCTTAATCTTATCAAGATATTTCTTAAGCTTGATCAATTAAACTTAGCACTGCTTTACGTTGGAACAGCTAAATTTGATGCTTTTACTCGATAAGACACCAAACCCAAAATGGAATCTACCGACAATTTTTATTTTTTTGGGGAAAATTAAAAAAAAAAACTGTAGAACTTATGAGGAACAACCCAGATGTACCTTCAAAAGACCACGAGCTATGTTACTGTAGATGACAACCAAATGTGTTTTTCCAACGTGATTTCACAAGAATACGTCCTCCTATATATTCCATGTCAGCAAGTTCAAAATCACAGGTATTCATTCTTGCGATAGAAATGTTTAAGCTAATCTTTATATATAAAAAAAAGGATAAAATTGTTGGAAATATTTTTATGATTTATGAAATTAATTAATTATTGTAAGATATTAAAATAAGAGCCTATATATCAAGGAAAATAAATGTGGTATAGTTAACGTCGTATCTCTAGATTATAGAATTTATTAATGATATATGTATATCAGAACTTTAATATGTTTGACCTCACTGTGCCAATTTTGACTGCAAATTAATTAGATCGTGTGATGTGATGTGATGTACGATTCTATCTTTGTTAAAGTGTAAATTGTCTCATCCGGATTCGCATTATCGGGTTTAGGGTAAGTATGTTAATGCTGCTGACTGGTCGGTTAAAGACCGACGACGACGGAGAAGCAAGGGGCTGCAGATGGCATTGAGAAGAGTGTTCTACCGAGGAGGAGGAAAGAAAAGACACATACGTAAAAGAGACTCTTTAACTCCTATTACACGTGTTAAGGTCTGCTATCTAAATTAGTTCACTATCCCCACACACAGAATTAATCCGACAAAGATAAATGGAAAGCACTTGCTCGGCGCATGCAACCTCCTGCACTGAATCCCGTGGCATATGGATTAGGTTTGCTAGTTGCTCGGAGTTGGTGCTCGAGATCCAGCTGGTCCTAATGATCTGGATTAGATCTCAATTAAGTTCTGATGATTCTCTTTCTCTTTAACTATTTCAGCAATTCCCGGGAGAGGTCAGACCCCGAGAAGGACATAGTAGAGTATGGTGATGGGCAAGGCGATCAGCATCCCGAAGATAACCCTGCAAGATGGAAACTTTCTTGTAAATCATGGGAGCTGACATGCTTTTAATTTATTCACTTATTTTGGGTTTTGGTTTATTACATCATCATTTTAAAATTCTATCGAAGAATTCTGAAACTTCCAATTTCATTGATAGAAATTATGGACCTCCATCACCGACAATTTTCTAAGATTTTTGGTATATATATATATGAACATGGTCACAAATTGTACCATGACCGTCTGGTTTAAGTTTTTGCATTGAACTTGAGCCCAATCTCTCATTGTAACAGTGGGAACTTAGTGATTTTATATGAAATTAATAGAGTTGATCAAGAGATCGCAGTAACTCTTTATGTTCCATTTCCATAAAAAAAAACGTCAATGCTAGTCAGGATAACAGTTGGACTTACGCAGTGCTAAGGATGTCGGGATGAACATTGTATTCCTTAGCAAACACAAAGGGAACGATTCCTTGTGGTAGAGCAGCCTACAGATGAAAGAATCAATATCAGCTTCCAACCCATAGGCTGATTAACTAATCAGCTGGCCTCTAATTGGAAATAAAAATAAAGCAAT
Source organism: Sonneratia caseolaris (assembly GCA_900006705.1). Classification (NCBI taxonomy): domain Eukaryota; kingdom Viridiplantae; phylum Streptophyta; class Magnoliopsida; order Myrtales; family Lythraceae; genus Sonneratia; species Sonneratia caseolaris. The sequence goes on along the minus strand of CXYZ01013298.1, from coordinate 312,409 downwards.
TTTTTTCTATTACATGTATAGAACTAGTAACAAAATAAAAATATACTTTAAGAAAATAAAATAAAAATATATGAATATGAGAAATTATATTATTAAGATCTTTGAATGTCATATTAAAAATTATCTATCTTAAAAAATAATGACCTAGTTAAAACTGAATCTCCCACCCACTGTTACAAATATTTATTATGAATGCAATGATTTATTTAATCATTAGGCGTAAGTACCTGGACGATGGCAACGTGCAAGAGAACTCCTCGGAGACCAATGGCAATGGAGGTGGCAGCAATCACAGCTGGACCTGTTAAGAACCTGACTGCCATTGAAAATGTTGCCACTGATTTCCCACATGCTATTATCCTTGGTTGAAGTGCCATGAACAGACCTATGTATTTAATAGATTCATTATGGCATCAGTCCATCTTCTCACCAAAATAATTCATCAGGAATTGGAAAAAAAAGAAAGAATAGGAGCTTGATTAGCTTTGAATGTACGGAAACGTATAATTTTCTTCATATTTTAATGTTTAAGGATTGTAATATATATATATATATATATATATATGAGTAATTGTGTTATACCGCATAGTAATTTTTTTCCCCCAAAGAAACATTAAATGGAAATTACCTAGACTGAACATAGCCATCCCAAGACCAGCATCAGACAAAATGGAAATGGATCCTTTCACTATGGATGGCATCTCGAGGTTCCACCTATGGTAATGATTTAAAAGTGAGTATTAACAGATTACTGAAATTCCGGATATAGATACTGGGTGTGGTTAAAGGACATAGTCGTTGAACCTGAAAGAGATGAGGGACCAGGCGAGGCCCAGAAGGCTCGAGTAAGTGTTAGGGTTTCGGATGAGCTTCCTCCAGACCATGATGAGTATAAGCCTTGTCATCACACTTGCTGGGGGCATCTGATGCTTCCTGCTGGTTTCCCCTCCTCCTTCCATGTCGGCCATCTTCTTCCGGCAGTTGCTGTACGGAGACCCATTTACATGAACTGGCTTGCTCCCTTCTTCCATTTGTACTTCATGAACCTCTTTATTCTGATTATGATCCCCATTCACGGGCTTCTTCCCAGCCGGAGTCATGCTATCGATCAGTTCTTGCATCGCTGATCATCCACATAACAAGTAAATAAGGGATGTAAAGCTTAAAGGAGACATCATAAAGCAAAGAAGAGTTGATGTTTGTAAGAATTTTCTGAGGACTTGCCTTTTCTTTTTTCTTTTTTTCTTTTTTTACCTTATTCAAATTCCAAAAAATAAATTGAAATCATAAGAGCTTTCAACCCTTGCTCCAACTCTATTTTCATATCTTCGGAACACTTGGAAATAAGAAAGCCCATTGAATTAACTTCTACAATTTATTTTATCCGCAGAAATCAAGAGAAAGAGACCGTGGAACAAATAATGAGCAGGCTGATTTTTTTATGTAATCCCAGTTGGCACATATGTATCTCAAGTATAATCCATGGCTAGCGGGGTTTGGTGTTGGTCCCATATAGATCCCAATAACTAACGATTGAGATCAACTCCTATGATGAGGGGAAAATTCCCATCGTTTTTAGCTAGTAAGCGTCATCTCAGCAACGAAAAAACCAGCTGGAAACAAGAGAATAATATGGATATATGATTTCAGTGGATCAGTAAGCCAGACCTGAAATTATGAGTTAACTGGAAAAGGTGATGAAAAAGATGACTCTGGCTCACCTTTCGAGGCTGTATTTTCCTGCGGGAGACTTGCTGCCTTACCAGAAGGATCAGCATTCATAGCGTTTCTCATGTTTGCTTCAGACACTGGGGATACACTTGAGCTCCAAACAAACATATGAAGATCCTTATTGTTCGGACCCCCTCCCCCTCCACTTTCCTTCCTCCTAGGATTTCCACTTGTAGATCCCGAAAACATAGGATTCGGAGGAGGGTAGGCAGGATGGGAGCCTCCATTGGACAGCTCCCCGCTCACATTCCTCTGTCCACCTCTTTTCTTAGGATTACTGTTGTTCATCCTCATCATATCCTCGTCAAAGTTCGAAGTCCTTGGAGTGGCGACTTTTGAGGACTGGAGTGAGTATATGTCTGGAAACCCACCCTGCAGGCTATTGGAGTACCCGTGCTTTGGGCTAGCGGCCTTGCTAGCAAACATTGCATAGAAGTCCGTCTGGTTGAAGCTTGACGCCCTCGGGGTGGGCTCCCTGGAAGACTGCACTGAGTAAATCTCAACCCCGGTTAGGTTTGACGCTCGTGGGGTCATGGAAGTGAGGGAGTTTAAACCGTGGGACTTGAATGAGGAGATCATCGAGGGGGCATTGGATCTCCGAACCACCACGTGGAGTTTCCCATCCTCCCCGATCTCTGCATCGGCCTGTAGAGGTTCCCGGCCGTTGAGGGAGATCACATCAGACTCGACCCTGAATGAGGTGATTGACCCAGCTGTCTCGGGGAACTGGTCGTTCATGAGCAACTTAGCCCCCCGGTACTCGAACATGAAGAGCATGAGGGTGTACCATATCACACTTTGCAAAACCACTATCTGGACCATCAAACCACCTGAAAATAGCAACATTACATGCATGTTCAGTACTAGGGACAGACTTGCAACATTTCGTGCAAGTTTGTATTCATATGTTTTATTTTGGGAGATCTTACGAGAATGTCTAATGTTATTCACCTGAAAAATCTCCATACATGGCACTCAGCAATGGGATTCCCATAACAAGGGTGTTTGGTAGGGTCGAAAGCGAGAACAGGGTGATCATCCACTCAAGGTTCCCATGCTTTGTGAAGGCTTGCCACAGGAAGAGAGCTGCAAGGATCACGACTTTCTGGAGCGAGTCGGCGGCAATGAAGTGGTAGTTCATCGCATAGATGTTGTTGGTGGAGATGAAGTGGAAGGAGAGCAAGGGGACAGCGAAGACTGCCACAAACCGATTTATGCCAGAGCACTGGTCGGGCGTGAAGATCTTCCACCACCTGACCGAACCATAAGCTAAGATCATGGCAACATAGAGCGGCACGATCGCCGCGAGGACATCGTATATGTCCTTTCCAGTGATCATTTTCACTTAAGGAAGAAGTGTGTCCAGCCCGAAGCAAAGTTTGAAGAAGAAGAAGAGGAAGCCACAAGTTTTGATCTACAATAGGCTTTTGTGAGAGTTTGCTGGTCTAAGAGCTCCCCTTCTTCCTCTCAATGTGGAGGATGGAGAAAGACATGAGAATAGAGCGTATCACTCCGTCTTCTCTTATAGAAATTATTATCACATCTTCCCCCGCACTTTCAGGTTCTTATAGAGGTATCCATGAAACTAATACACATGAGAAAGATAAGTAAAAACGGGGACAAGAGGAACACATTATAAGAATCAAATATAAAATCAATAAGGTACAATCAGCCACTGATATCATTGTACTACCTCCCATTTCCTATGTAAGTGCAGTGTTTGTCATTGTTATTATGCATGGTATGGGAAGAAGAGCTTGCTTCATTAAATTGTGTGTCAAGTTCTGCGACAACGTATGGAAACGGGGACAAAGGGATCTGTTGACTTATACTCGAGTGTACTTGTACTCCAGATTTTTCTGTCCCAATGTTGGATCGACGTATTTTGTTCACAATGACTTTCCGTTTGATTCCATTATCCTCCTCAATATGGTAATACGCGATGCTTAAACAGAGGTTAGCTCCATCGCAGCTTAGAGGCGAGCTTGGCCGCAACAAAATCGGGTTCAAGAGGGGTGGGGCTCTAATGATTAGTGGACTAATACATGTATGTCACAATTGTTGTGAATGATAAAGGGTGGACTGATTAAGTATGAGCCCAGATTGCGTAGAACTCGCAGGAATTTTTTTTTTTTTATCCCTTTCAAAGTGTTCAATGTGTTGAGAACCAGTTGAATTGGATCGTGTATGAATCCTTTCTAGATACACTCTGTCTCGGGGGAGTGGATGGGAGGTCCCCACATGGGGATGAACTGTTGCTGTCCCACTGGATGCACTTGGGGTAGGCTGATGGGCCGACAGCCATTCTTAAAATATAGGTCTTGTTTTTTTGGGCTCATTAATAAGATCTTGTCTTTCAGAAAACTGCAAGAACTCAGAAGACACACATGTGCATCTGATCTATAAGGACCTTTTTTTTTCACGAAACAAATAAATTGGCAATCTGATGTCAATTTTTTTTTTGTTCATATGCAATTGGAAAACTAAACGGCAGGATAATATTATTATATGCAGTGTCGAATCGAATCCAAAGATAGCTACCCAGCTAGCAAATGTGGAAGTTGGAATTTCAACAATTTTCACTTTGAAATTGAGACGGAGATAGGAGTTGAGAGTGTAAGAGGTGAAACGTAGAATGGAATTTTACATAATGTTCCCTTGTGTCTATTAATAAATATCACATTCGTAGTCCAGCGCCAATCCCTTCTGGCTTACTCATTTGGCAAAGAGAAGCAAAAGCATATTGTCACTCTTTTGCTTGTACAGGTTGATATATATATATATATATATATATATATAACATTGGAGTGCACATAGTGCTCCAAACCCTAGAAACGCTCCACATGAGCATGACTTGGTTTGTAGAAAAAAGCAAGAAGATTATTTATTTAGTGCAATTCCTTTTATATGCATGAACCAGATGAGGACACTCAAGGGGGTGATAATATCTTCATTTTTAATTAAGATAAAATTGATTTAATTATTATAAATGGAATATTCTATATCTATTTATTTTCATTTTTTTTTTACTTTCCTTTTTCTAAATTTAGAAGCCTATTATCATCTTGGGAGTATCAGCCCCCTGCCTGCGAGGATGTGTGGATGGAGACGCATGCATGATATGGCCCCAGAGGCCATTGACGGTAACCTTGACCGTGTGTCAGTCAATTGGTCGATTCACCGGCGTAGACCGATGACCTGAGCCTGAGGGATACACGACGGTCAGTACGATGCCTGGATCTTCAGTGATTAACAGAGCCCCACAAAAGGGCCCAATATGATTGGGCACGGACCCAGAGCAGCAAGCACACCCCATTTGACATTTTCATCGGAGTTTCCTTTCCTTACGCTGTTGTTATTTTGTTTGTCGATTCTCGTTGTACAGATTTATATAATGTCAGCGACAAACAAAATTCACCAGAATGGCTGCTGCCCGACTTTTGTTGTTAAGGCTAGAATAGGATCCTTCTTCAACGCGTAATAGAGAACAATAGACTTCTCTCCGTCTAACCTGTAATTGCTCCCTGAGATTTCCGTTGAATATTGTGCGACACAAAAGAAATCCGATTCAAGACGGAATTCCCGACCCTTTGGATTCGGACTGCCGAAGCTCTCAATTAACAGAAGAACTGAGCGCTACGTCTCCCCTCTCTCTGTCAAGATTTAAGTTATTGAATCATTTATCAGCTCCTTCCGTCTGCCTGTTCAGGTTCGCTTTAAAGTCCCCCTTCCATGGGACAGACTCTCACCCTTTGTCGTCCCCCGTGTACGTCAATCACTACATGGATTCTTCCACTTTTTAATGTCTTTCGTAGAAAGAATTTTATTATATTTCTTCTGCAGCAACTTCATGGAACATGCATATAAAAATACAAAAACGGTACAAAGAATAGCATTGCTGCCTACGATCTAGCTAGATTGTACTTGTTGCAAGATAATTATTATAAGGGATATGATTTATTACTATCTCAAATTCTTATTTATCTATGAAAATTACTTTTAAGTGATAAAAAAATTGATGCGAGGAAGTGGCGGATGTGAATTTGTGTTTTTCTCCTTCAAATATGAATGAATGATGTATAGTACTGTAATAGTAATAATTCAGAATTATTTTTTTCGTTAATTATGATGATCTTTTTATTTTTTGGTAGGAGTTATTATTCGTAACATATATTAAATAGATATATATATATATATATATTTTTTTTTCCTTTTCTATGAAACAATGTATCATGGGTTGAATATGTTTTTCTAAGAGATGATGGTGAATTTTGCATAGGATATTATTGATCATGGATTCTCAAGTCACCATAGCCAGCCAGCATCGTCAAAGTCGTCCATCCCCCGTAAGATGTCGCCCATGATCTATTGGATCAAAGCGACGGAAGTCATATGACCGTGGTCTCTACTTTATTACTGTACACCTTCCTCTCTCACCATATTCTAGGCTAGGAAATTGGATTGAAAAGTGAAAAAAAAAAACTGAAAGTGGTATTGTTCTATGACCCTTTTAAAATGTCTCTCACATTTCTACAAACCGACGAGGAGAATGAATTTGCGATTTTTCCACATGACAACTGTTCCTTCCAAACTGAAGCCGCCCTTGGATAAGTGAGAAGATTCAAATGAATCAGACAGGTCATTTAACTCAATGGAATCAATGGTCAATTGAGAGAACTTATGTCTCGCACGTGGAATCAAGTGTGTGGTTGGGCAATGAAAATTTATCTCCGTCCCAGTCGCCCCCGCGTCTGAAACGTGCACCACAAGTCAAAATTGAACTGGAGCAAGGACTGTTATTGGTGGAGAGGAAGTCTCTTTGGTCTTAAATGGGAACCCCTCGTGCACGGTGGGTCTTTTTTTTTTTTTTAATCGATTCCTTCAGTCGTCGGCATGGCATGCATTGCCGCGGAAGTTCCACAAATACTCTAATTCCACTCTGAGAATATTTATCTCATTTTGATATTCTTTTTCATTTACTATATCAATTTCAATTCTCCTCCAGCGTTCAGATTTTATTTATTTATTTTGCAGTGTGAATCTCGTAATAACAGTCTAATGATGGATGACAGGAAAGCCGGACCAATATTTTCTTAGTTAGATTATTGGGGAAGCTTCCTGGATTGTAATGTTATGTTGGAAGTGCAATTATTGGGTTCACATATGACTCCATGAAGCACAAAGTTGAAGAAAAGACATGTTTATTATAAGGAATTTAATCTTAGTCAAGGATAGCGTTCATGCAACACGAAAATTGATCGTCTGTAAAAGAAGAAGAAGAAGAAGAAGAAGAAGAAGGAGAAGAAGAAGAAGAAAGAAAAGGGAAAAACACACACACACACACACACAATCGATGCAACGATCAGTGAAAGCCATCAGTAGCCTTTGAGATCACCGGAGCTCAACCAGAAAACACGGTCCCTACATGATGTTTCAGTCCATCTCCTTTTCTTTGAATGAAGGAAGATTCGAGGTAATCAGTGGTNAGCAAACACGGTCCCTACATGATGTTTCAGTCCATCTCCTTTTCTTTGAATGAAGGAAGATTCGAGGTAATCAGTGGTCTGGATGAGTTTAATGTATTTCCATAAAATTTGCCCCACTTGGATTCAACCGGGATTAACATGCAAATGAGGCAAGACGTAAAACAGGACTGATCAGTTTCTAATTAAACCGGTCCAGCTTGCAGAGCCAGCCGATGGATGATCGTCCAACGGCTGCAAATGGATCTATACGTGCGGTATCCACGAATGAGGAATTAACTAATATATGCATACATATAATAGATGAGAAGAGGCAAATTGGTCAACACTCTGATTTCCCGGAGTCAAAATTGAGACACTCCCGGCAATTGCCCACCTGCTCCATAACAGCAAGAAATGCCTTTCCATCGAAACATCTTCTTATTTTGGAAAATAAATTGACATACATTTACATATAATAAAAAAACTCTAATAATCATATAATAATTATATTTTAATATAAGAGGATTATTAGGTAGTTTTTTTTTTAGGATTTAAGATTTTAAAAAGAAAAAAAGGAAAAAAATTGGACCATCATTATACAAAAGAGATATAAACCTAGAAATGATACAAATAAGGTGAAAGTATAAGTAATATTAATAAGAATTAAATTTATAATCTTTTAATTTCAAATTAAAGATAATACATAATATATGTATTTAACTATATTAATGATCATAAAGTGAAATTAGGAGGTTCGAGTAAAATTTTAATTTAAAACTATGCAGACAAACTGGAGTGGGTTGGGTAGATTGCAAGAGTTGTTCACGGTAAACTTCTCAATAAAGCCGACCATCTACAGGCATAGACCAAAGGGAAACAAACAAGTCAACTTCTGCTCATAGTAAACTTCTCAATGAAGTCAGCCACGCATAGGCTTGGACCCGAAGGTGAAAAAAGTCAACTTTTAGGCAAAGCAAAACAAGGCTTTCCCATGTTTCAAAACCTTCATAATTATACTTTGTTGATCTTGAAAGAAAAGAGTCCACCTACATGAATCAATGGAGATTCGACTTTATCTTTTCTTTTTCTTTGTTAATAAAATTATGCAACATATTATATATTATATGAATTTATACCAATTTTGTATCGAATTTTGAGTGAAAGCCATTTTGATTTAAAAAAAATGAGAGTTAAAAGCTTATTATTATATATGGTTGAATTAATCGAAAATGTGGAGTAAAATGATTTCCAATGATGTACATGAAACGTATATAACCACCGAATTATCTAAAAGATGATATATATAAATTATCCAACAAATAGGAGATGAATATTATTACTTCATCTTCAAGCGATATTAGAGTGCAAGTTTCTTATCTCAAAAGAAAAGGAGGAAAGTTTGGGATTTGTTCAGGCATGTCCGCATAGAAGCCTTTTGTGTTATGCATATGTTCTACTGTGTTTGGATGAGGGAGGTGAGTGCGAGCTAGTATTAAATGTTCACTCATCTACCCATCCGTGAGAGAAGGAAATGGAACCGCACCTATTGATGGATGTAGTGGCTTTCAATAAATAAATGCATGAGAGGGGTATTTGATCAGATGCCAAATTGACAAATAACAAGGGTGGTTGACTCTCATTCAAAAGAATAAATGGGGAGTGGAGAAGAGAAGGTGGGGATTATTCTCTTGAGTACTCGGCCTGTCATCCACTGAGTTGATCCACTCTTGACCATTCTCATGCTTCTTATTTTATATATATTTCAAACCCATTACCAAGATTTTGTCGAGGGATGTTCAGCCCCGTCTCTTCGGTTGGATGGATAGGAATCACACCACACAAATCATGTTGAAATTTCAGTTTTGGTGTGGGCATGCGCATATGTTTCAAAGGGAGACGAAAGGTTGAAGTCTAGGTCAGGAAATGGTTCCTCTCACAAGAGGCCTCGCTGGTTGGACTCCTTTTTTTTTTTTTAGCCCTTACATTAGCAATAAGATACCAACGTGTAGAAATAAGGTGTCAGTTAAATTGTTGGTCCTAATGCATCATCATAGATAGTTTAGATTTTGTATATTTAGGTTATACTTGATCATTGATATACTCTGTTAAATTGGTTGCCTGTGACGAATACGCAACATCCATGGTGGAGTCGGTAATGATTTTCTTAGATGCAGCATCACATTGCTTGTCGTGGGGGGGGTGTTCGTGTTATGGGATTGTGCCCATCTGCTTTGTTTCTAATCGTACTTTATTGAAAAAATTGCCCTAAAAGGTACGTGGGAATTCAGGCGTAAAGTACTCCCCCACTAAAGCCATTTCGGTCACTTCAATTAAAATGGAATTCAATAAGTGGCAAGTCACTATTTTATGAAAGAAAAAATTATGGAAAAAAAAAACACGCGCCTCTTAGTCAAAGAGAGTAAGCCGAAAATATTAATTACTATTATTATGGCCCATACATCTATTTGATCATCAGTAAGGTTTTAAACTTTATTACTCTAAATAAATAAATTATAACTAAAAGAATTTTAGTATTTATCTATTAATTAAATGCTCCAACCTGCATTAATACAGAAGTAACAACCTTTTAGGTATCATTCCGTTATTACCAGTGATTTGCATGGATCTTATGTTTCTAAGACAAGTTAGTTCATCCTCTAGGATGATGGATCCGGCAGGGATTTTGGCCTAATACTCATATATGGTTGCCATATGGCTCGTCTCGGGTCCTTTTGCATGCAGTTAATATGTAGTCTCCGTTATTTAAAAAAAAAAATCTTTCAGATATCAAATAAAGTGCATTAATAAATATATAAAAAAATCCTAAATCGAAGATGAAGACGCTACTGTGGGCAATGGCCATTTCTCCTCCTCCTCTTTCCCTCTGCTTTTTCTCGTCCTGCATTGAAGGCTCGCTTTTCCCAAATTCCAATGTTTGACTTCCCTCAACCCCCGAAGAGCTTCACCCACAGCCCTCCCATCATTTTATATCGTCTCCCCACCCTCGTCTTCCTCTGCCCTAAACCTCTCCTCCCGCTCCCTCTCCACTTCTCCTTCCGCTCTCCAGATTTCTTCCCACTTTAATGGCCGTTGATTTTGTCAAGTTCCCTCAGATGGATGACCGGGGGGCGATCGAGGAGGCCGCGTCTGCCGGCCTGAAGAGCATGGAGCACCTCATCCAAATCCTCTCCTCACCAGCTGCCCACCACCAACACCTCAGTCGTCCATCGAGCAGCAGCGGCCACGTCGACTGCTCTCAGCTCACTGACTTCACCGTCTCCAAGTTCAAGCAAGTCATTACCCTCCTGAACAGGACGGGCCACGCCCGGTTCCGCCGCGCCCCGGCACAGATGCCTACCCAGAACGGGCCGCTTGTCACCCCCGTCATAGACCTGAACCTGGAACCGGATCCCAGACCGGAGAAGGAGAGGCCCGCGGTGTTTCCCTGTCCCGAAAAGGAGTGCCTAAGCCTTTCTCAGCCTGTGTCCTCCTCCGCGACGTCGTCGTCGTTCCTCTCGACGATCACAGGAGACGGGAGCGTGTCGAACGGGAAGTTGGGGGCGGCTCTGGCCGCTTCTACGGCGCCTACCTTCTCCGCCGGGAAGCCACCGCTGTCATCAGCCCACCGCAAGAAGTGCCACGAGCACGCCCTCTCCGTCGGTGGCGGCAGGATATCCTCCTCGGAATCCGGTCGCCGATGCCACTGCTCCAAGAGAAGGTAACAGTCGAAACCCAAACAAACAGTTCCTAGTGCTAGCTCATTCTAGCAAACACGACGACGTACCTCTAACACGCATCGTGATTTATAATTTACATAGGAAGCATCGACTCAAGAGGACAATAAGAGTGCCGGCTGTAAGCTTGAAGAACGCCGACATACCCCCGGACGAGTTCTCATGGAGAAAGTACGGACAGAAGCCGATCAAGGGCTCTCCTTTCCCCAGGTACCTATTACGCACTCTGTACTCAACTATCAGCCGTTGGATCTGTCTTTGTCTGACCCAGTCAAAGTCAGGTCGGTGAGCAATTAAGTTAATCTTTCGCCCCCCAACTTTGTGATTACTTATGGATAGGTTGTTAATGTTTTGTTCTGCAGAGGCTACTATAAGTGCAGCACTGTAAGGGGGTGCCCGGCAAGGAAACACGTGGAGAGAGCCCACGACGAGCCCACGATGCTGATCGTCACCTACGAGGGCGAGCACCGCCACATCGGCGACCCCTCCACCCTCACCCCCTTGCCGGAGCCACCGGTACCCACTGTCAGTTTCAGCCAGCTCCTGTTCCAGCCCTCCTGAACGCCTGGGGATCCAGACCAACCACGCGGAGTGGACTCCGGCACCTCAAATCAACGGTGGGCGGAGCGGCTGTCAGCAACGCCACTGCACCGTCTGACGCACCCTGGGAAACCCCAGACCGTGCCGTATTCACTCGTTAGCGAAAAAAACAAAAAGCGATATATGCCCCCGATTGATGCCCGTAAGGGGCAGGGCAGGCAGCTACCTTTTCCCCTTTTTCCCAGTAAATAAGCGGGACGGGAACCCCTAGGGCGTTATTGTATGACTCGAGATCCACAAAGAATCCAATGCTGTTAGCCTCTCACAGAGATTGCTTTTGCTTTAACTTAGTTTGTATATTTAATTTAGGTTAATTGCTCGGTATCTTCTTTTGCTTTGCAGCACAAATTCGTAGGCCTCGGTCAATCTAACTTTTAACTTGAGAGTTGGTACGGCAAAGATTAAATTATTCTGATAATAAATTTTGTTACGTATTATAAGAATAGTGAAATCGACAGTTGACTGAACCTGTTGATGCCATCTATGCATGTGACTTGGTTACTGTTAAGCCTGAAATCTACTCCTGAGAGGAAACGCTAAAGTCAAAAGAGGATGGGGCCCGGGGTGAGTGGTGCGAAGGCGTGCACTTTGTCGCCGCCTGTGCAAGTGGTCAATGGGGCTTGTAATATAATAATTGGGGGGCCCATGCCAACTAATTATTTTTGCGTGCTTGTTGGGTACCGGAGTGGCGGTTCCATTTGTCCGCTGACTGACCAGGGAGATCGATGAACGTTGGTGATGGGTTTGGTTTCGGCTTTTGGCCTGCCCCACCTGCGAGCGTCATCAATTGGATTGGTTGGGTTGGGATGTTTGTCCCGTTGATGGGAAGAGGTAAATGAGACACGGCTAAATTTCGTGATAGTAATAAAAAAGGTATTGATAACAACAACTAATGGTATAAGACCTTTCCGGTCCCTCTTGTAGCCCGTGATGAGGTTTAAGCTTGAGAGTAAGTACGTACCTACACCCGGCAAGGTCTTATTGTAATGTCAATAGTTTCATTAGAGACAATTACGGCAAAGATTTCAGATATTATGCACACACTCCGTCGAAGGAGTAACTGGAGTTGCCAAGACTCGAAGGATGCCCACGTAGTGGCACCAATCCCATCATGGCTCGCAATAAAAAAAAACACTGGGCCGAAAAGGCTGAGAGGCTCATGATGGTGCCATAATTCATGTGATCACACTGTCTCGTGTGAAAATGCGCTGGACCCATCCACACTAACGGGTGATCAAGATAGAGGTCATGATAAATAAGTGGGCCTCATGCAAGACCCTTCTTCTTTCGAGCTCCATCCGAGAAAGGAATGTGGAGAAATCGGAGGTTAAGCCCTCCGGAGTTTATTCCGGGGCCCGTCAAGGCCCATCTCCGATGAATCCCGGTGGGTAGGTATACCGATACGGCTGATTGTTGCTTTTGAGGGAGGGTGTCCAAGGAAGGGGATGTTGCATCGAGTTAAGAGTCCAACAACCTACAACTTCTCTCTAGCTGTGTTCATTGTTGAGATGACCCTTCGATTGAACTACTTGCGCTTATGTCCCTCGAGGCACGAAAACAGCTATATAGAAGGAAGGTATAGTAGTCATTTTCTATCCTTCTCTTTTGCATATAAAAATGCCAACATACATACATACATATATATATATATGCATGAGAAAATTTTAGATGGATNACATACATACATATATATATATATGTATATATATGCATGAGAAAATTTTAGATGGTCGTCCCATACATCGTGTATGTGGACTTACACTTCCATTTTTTTTCTTTGATAAGAAAAATAGAGCGAAACATCCAAATCACACCTTAATTTTGGATACTTCTGATTCCCATAGATTAGAGATGTTAAACGGCATGGCCCAGGCTGGCCCGTAACGAATTGGAACCGGACTGTCCAAACATGGAACCGGCCTGGACCGCTCTNATGTTAAACGGCATGGCCCAGGCTGGCCCGTAATGGATTGGAACCGAACTGTCCAAACATGGAACCGACCTGGACCGCTCCTAACCTGGCTCATAACCGCTCTTATTGGGTTGGATGGTTACAAGTCCGTTCATAAATATGAACCCGTTGAACCGTAACCGGTCCAAATCGTTACTATGTTGAACTGGCCCAGACCGCCAAAAATCCCGCAAATAAACAGTCAGATTTTATCATATCAATTTGAAAATTTTTCAAAAAATATTTATTTAAAATAATTTTTTTAAAAAAATTAAAAAGATGGACGGCTTAGGAGCCAAGCCTACTCGGATCTTTAATCGGCCCATTTATAAACGGTCTTAGGTCGGTTCATATTTGTATGAACCGTGACTCATAACTAGACAGACCCGTTAAGTAAACATGCCAAATCATAGCCAGATCTAATGGTTTCAAGCCCGTTTTAAATTGGATCGAACTGCATTTTTAATAACACTACCCTAGATTAAGAAGTGAATTTCTCCACGAGTATCGCAAACCGATCGAGAATGCCTCCACGTGAAGAGATAAAATTTCCTCCAATGATATCCTAGCACGAGTGTTTTTCCCCTAAAAGGATGCTCTTCCCATGTCGTGCAATTCTGAGAAGGTCCAGAAAATGTCCGTTCTCCACTTGTTTAAAATATTGCATGTAACGGAGAGAATTGGAACATTGAACAGAATTGTGGTAGATTAAACTCAATGAATTATTTAATTAAATACACATTCGAATGATATAAATAAAGAAAATTTATTATTGAGAGAATTTCATCTGATATTAATGGATAAAAAATGTTTAGATTTTAGGATGTATTAAATTTCTGAATTATGGCGGAATATACAATAATAGCGAAGGCTCGGCGAAGGTTATCTTGAGATGGAGGGAAGCGGGAAGTCAATGGAGGGCATGTAACCTCCATGTTAGCAGCACTGTTGCTGCATCACATGCATCAGTAGAGGGCGGGGGGGAAAACAACAAAACAAAACAAAACAAAAAAGGGTTATCATACCACACAGTCATCATTTCCCATAATGATTCTACTCACCCTAATCATTCCACAGGAAAACATTTCAAAGATTCCAATTCCAAAGTTCATATTTTTCAAACGCAGAAAGATGCATCTGTTTTGGAGAAGAAAGAGTTCTTGTTTTTTCTTTCACTTTATTTTTTTTTTAAAGAAACGCAAATACTAATAGTCATATAGAATTTTGTAATTTTCTTGCTATCACTTTCCAATGAAAAATATTCTATTTCTGTACGTTTCATTCCCCTCTGGCATGAATTGAAAATGAAGGGGAATCTCACGCTAGAAAGCAAATTGGGAGGGTGTCGGTTTCCATACCAGAGATCGAAATATTAAGAGCTTTTGAATCACACATTTCCATTTTTTTCAAAAAAAAAAAAGGGGAGAGGAGAGAAACATGAGACTAGAATGAGATACAAAAAGAGGATAATAATAAAAGAGTACGGTTAGTCTAATAAGTTATCGGAGCGTATTAATCCAACATTGAATCAGTTAGAATATATCGGATTAAAGGGCATGGAAAGGTGGAGCACAGTAGCCCTATCGTAGAAATCAGCTTTATTAGGCTTAATTATTTGCTTCCGGCATCTTGTTTTAGCACTCCTCCATTTGACATGGTGACGTATATATAGACTGTTAATTGAATTTGCCGACTCTTCCTTCTCTTGATTAGATAAATTAGCAAGTGCTTACTTTTTCTCCTTTTGAATTCCGAAACATGTTGATACTCAGGGGAACAGGTCGTTTAATGATGATATTCCATTTTGGATTGAAGAATGACCTCAGCTCAAACACGAATTTAATTGCTCGTCGATCAAAGGTTGCTAGCTAGATAAGAGCCTAAACCCGCATATTGAAGACAGAATCCGGACAATCCAATTATAACATCCAGAAAAGCAAAGGGTTAAGATTTTCAGTGAAGATACACGTAAGTGGCATCACAGGGTAATGGTAACGATGGAATTGGTATCCCAAAGCAAACTGGATATGCTCAAATGACATTCGAATTTGGTTTCGAGGGAGAGCACACCTACAAGAGATTACGGAAATGACACGCAATTTCACCTGAGACTTGATCGCTGGCAGTGTTCATCATGTAAGTGAATCGACGCTCATATCATCATTTCTTTTCTTTGAGGGTTCTAATGGAATTAAGTTAACCGAGAGGAAAGATACAGGGCGCTCTCAGAGGATCTTTGCGATGTTAACTGCGTTGAGACTTCCACGGATAAGATGCACAGCACGTTGCTGCAATATACATCTGATCCGAGCAAGAATCATTAACGAAGATGAATTTATGACATGAAAGTAAAACAACTTTAACAACAATAGCTACAAGAATATAAATTCCTACTCCTGGCCGGGACAAGGAGCGTTCATCCTATAGAGAGAGCACCATGACTCCACCGGGGCTTGAGCCTGCGATAGCTGAAGTAAATAAATTATTAACTCCAGGTCTCCTTGAGGTCGCATGCACCCAAAAACCTCTCTCGGCGGGAGTCTCACATATACTGATTTAGCGAGAAGCATATGAAAGAGAACTGATTCCCTCAGCACGTTCTAAGTTTCTTGTTGCTGGCCGTGATGGAAACAAATATGGAAGCTAGATCCTCTGGGACTTGATAGAACGATTCAGATGACGGCACTAGTTTCCTTCTCAGAGGTGGGCGAGGTTTCACTGGAGCCGGTGGACAAACCGTCGGAGAAGTCAGGATGCTGGATAGGGACTTTGGTGTCTGGCACTCGTCATCTTCTAAGCATAGCCCATTTCCAGGGTCGGAATCGGGGAACTTCATTACTGAGTTGAGGGTTATCCGTGTGGCGGTGGGTGGAGATGTTTTTAAGGGGGTGACTGGCATGAATTCTTCATAGGTTCCTAGACCCATTGGGCTGGGAAGGGTGATAGTGAAGGAGAGAATTGTGCGGAGAAAGTTAGGACCTTCGGATACCACATTTTATGAAGAAAATGGAGATAGAGACGATGAGAGGTGCTGAAAGAGAGACAGATAATTAATAGAGATGAGGAGGGAGGCAGAGTACGGAGGGGAATGATGAGGATGGATTAACTGACAGAATTTGACAAGTTAAAAGTGACTTTTTTTTTTTTATGAAGTGAATGCTCGTGAAAGTGAGTGCTCTTTCTGGTCGTTTTCATTTCTAAGAAGAAAGTGAGTAGATTTTGACAAAAAAAAAGAGAAGAAATTAAAGTAGAAATCAAAGAGGGCAAAACAGCTGCTCTCTTGATGAGTGCGCGAGTGCTGATGGTAGAATTCACCGAGATTCTTTTATGTCATAGACATTCAAAAATTCATTAATCTCCCTTAGTTAAGGTAAATTTAAGTTAATCACGGTAAATTTTCAACGGATAAAAAGCAGAGGGGGAAATGGGAAATGTTCGGCGGCGTCCACTGACAGATGTGCAGATAGAGGCAGTCATATGGTCTGGGATGGTGGGGGCTGGGTGTCTTGACAAAGCTGTCGTCTTTTCGACGAACCTCATCGCACTCCCTTCTTCCCGCAAAGCTTCTGACACAAACATGTTTTTGAAAAAGTCAACTTCTGTACTATCGTTCAGTTCCAGTGCTGACCCCCTAGAAATCGGGACGTTCTTTATGGAACAAACGTGGCCGTCACGGTGAGTTCCAACAAGTTCTAGCCACCAAGTTGATCTAACATTACAACAATTTTGGTAAGAATCTGGCAAATGCAACAATGATGGAAGTGAGGAAAAGATCATTGTAACATCAACAAGTTTGATCTCAAGTGTTTTAAGATGATGGATTCTAATGCTATCAATACATGATTCGACTCCCTCGACTCATCGTCTCTTCCTTGCCTTGCCGGAGGTGTGTACCAATGGGCGGTTATGAAAGCTCTTCACAACCATCCTTGTGAATTGTGATCAACTTCCTCAACATCAGAGGTCTTCACCGGCCACCCGCGCTGTGTGGTTTTCTGTATTTTCCCAAAATGAGTAGCCATGAGGTCTCTAATTCCATCCCTGGATGTAGAACAGTTATTCTTTGAAAAGCATCTGAAGCCTTTCACCATGTCTCCTCCGCATTTCTTGAGTGATCCCCATGGCATCGACAGCTTAGATGAATAGTTTTTGCTAATTTGGAGATCATGCACAAAAAAAGTTCTGTTTCGAACAAAGACATAAGTGTGAATCTCTGTATCCGACAAAACTTCTTTACAGGTGGCCCTATGGATCGAAGTTTGGGCCGAGGATCAATGTTATGCAGTTGATTCGACAATTTATGATCAAGGTAGATGCATATCTGGGGAGACAAAATAGAAAACACTTGTTAAAATCATCGTCTTTGCGTGCTTATCGCCTTCACAGTTCCTTGAGGAGGGTGAGCTAGCTAATGGCAGAGGGAAGTAGCGCAGAGGATGATTGGAGTGAGGGGTCAGTAGTGGAGGTCTGGGCAGAGGATCGATCGGCGATAGCTGGGGTTTAAGGAGAGTTTATCAATCTGCAGAGAAACAGGAAACCAAGTGGAAGGCTGCAGCTGGCGGGAAGAGAGGTGGTCGTGCGGTGGCCGCCGTCGGAGACTGAGAGCTGAAAGGGCGGAAGACACTTCTTTTCCCTAGTATTAGTGCATCACATGAAAACATTTGAGGAGCTCATCAGATATCCATCTTAATCTATCTGTGTATGATCGTTATTTAATTTTTTTTGGATAAAATTTATCCGAAAATGCGTATATTATGTTTTTTTTTTTGGGTTACTTTTTCGTAAAACCCAGCTGTGACACCTCCCACGGCAAATCAAGCTCCTCCCACTGCGTCTCGTTCGCATCTTTCCTCTGTTTCGTCTTCAACGTTTACTCCCCGGTTAACATCTTCATCTTCAACTCTGAGTCTGACAGTCTCTTCCTTCAACGTCCAAACCCCAAAAATGTTCTCGAGCTTACCCCAAAATAATCCCCCAAGAAACACATCGGTGCTTTAAACCCCCAAACCCCATATCGGTCCCAAAGTTGCCATCTTTTTCCAATCGAGAAACCGTCAGACCCTCGAGAGATGGCGTATGTCGACCACGCGTTCTCGATTTCGGACAAGGACATGATGTTCGAGACTCCGTACGCGCTGAATAACGGTTCCCCCATCAAAGTGATCGCCCTCGCCGTCTCGCTCCTTGTGGTCGGCACCCTGGCGATCGTTCTCGGAATCTTCATGGTTTCTTGTGGAGTCGGGGGTGACCGAGCCCATGGTAATTTCCTTATTCTCTTTTTAATTTTTTTTCCTGTGGAAGATGATTATTTTCTTGGTTCCTTTTATGGTTAAGTTTTGTCTTAGCTGCTCAATGCAGAACTTGCGATTCGTTGGACTAGGCAGAAATAATCATTACTCAGAATCCTTTATGTGATGTTGAACTATTTGTTTCGTGGAATTTACGGTGATGTAAGATAGAGATTAATGAACTAAAACAGGGCAGCTGGTGTCCTTGCAGTCCCTGCATCTTGTCCTCATTAAAGTTATGGAATCAGGAATGCTCTATTTGGTTCTGTAATTAACTGTTCTGGTTATGGTTTTATTTTGCGGAAGATATACGATGTATTATGTATCTGTTCGTATTCCCAAAATTTGTTCTCCATTGTGAGCCTCAGAGCTTTGANGCGGAAGATATACGATGTATTATGTATCTGTTCATATTCCCAAAATTTGTTCTCCAATGTGAGCCTCAGAGCTTTGGCAGCTCTTGCTTGCTCTGAAGCTGAAGGAAAAAAATGCTACGTGCTTTGTTCATATTGTCCATGAACAAATATGNGCTTGCTCTGAAGCTGAAGGAAAAAAATGCTACACCTGCTTTGTTCATATTGTCCATGAACAAATATAAGTTCAAAACTAGGCCAACTACCCATGGTTTGCGATCAATTACTAAATAGCTAATGTATTTTTCTCAATGAAGCACGGGTTCATACATGATTAAAGAGAATCTGCAAATATGAATTGGTTCTGAATTGCCACCAAGTTTGTCTTCTCCCACGGCTATTTTGGTTCAAACTCTAAAACTAACATAATATTATAAGAGTTTGTGTTTTTTTTTAGCAGTTATTAATCGTTCTGTTCTTTTGGATAAATTGACACTCAATCTATCTGGACTGATATTGTCTTTTACGTCTTAAATTGTCAGGTGTATTCTTCGTGATACTTGGGGCGATCCAGTTTATACCTGGGTTTTACTACACTAGGATTGCATACTATGCATGTAAGGGATACAAAGGATTCTCTTTCTCGAACATGCCACCCGTATAGCAACAATGCAGGGTGGCCCTATATTATTACTTCACTACTCATGTAAAAATATCTGTCTCTCCCACAGATTTCCTTTGGCAATTTTTTCCCACCTACTGGATTTCATTATCTGTTTGTCTAGCTAAATTACTGAGAGCACTCTTGTTTGGACAAGATGCAGGACATCTTCTATAGTTCAAATGCATCTATCTTGTGTGACCACATGCTGGTCTTAGCTAGTTGTCCACTTAATATGATAATCGCAGAAGGTGTTTCATGAGGCTGCTGGCCTTGAGAGTTTGTGTCTGAATGTCCCTGCTTTGTGTGGAGAACGGAGATAGCTCAACTGTTGGCTGTGCAATCTATTCTAACGTTTATAAGCTAATATAAATTCTAGTTATATCGGGTAAAATATCTGGTTTTTGGGCAAGCATTTACTCTGCACGGTTACGCTTGGTTCGCAGTCATATTTGTGACAACAAGAGGAATTGACCTTTTGATGTGAATGACTGCATCGTCTTGTTCATGAGTGTATTCGAATGTCATGATTCAAGGAATGCCATCAACCCGTTTAGCAAAGAGAACCACTGGATGTCGCATCTGAATGGGAGCAAGCAGAGATGAGACTGGTGTAGAGATTGGATGCCACTTACTTTGCTGCATTAATTTTTTAGGAAGAAATGACATATGATATTTGGACTTGTCCATGTTGCTCGGGGCTCGTTCATGTCTGTTTTTTACTCTTAAAAACTGTTATGACTTGAAACGTGCTCTGCAGTCCATTTGAGCTACGTAAGGTTTCTTGAGGACACCACAATTTCACCAAGCTTTTATAGAATGACCAAAGTGATTGTCCTACTGATCTGTTCTAGACAACTCACCCATAGCACGCTCTGTACCTGGTTGCCTATGGGAGGCTAGAGCTGACCACTTGCATGCTAGTAAGATACGTCCAGCCTGTCGTCCCTTAAAATCCTGTCCAACACATGGTCCAACCTCGGATTGATTCGGTAAAGCAGCATAATTCCCATCAACTCCAAGTCTAAAGGGCCCTCGTGATTGTTGACGATGTGAAATGTCTCATCTTTATCATTCATTTACCTTGCCGAATTGATTGATGATGCCTTCCTCCGAACATGTTATAGGTGTTTCTGTTCTATCGTATCCCTTGCATCCAATAATCTCCTCAATCAAACCAATGCACTGATTGAATGGAATATGCTGGTCCCGAGAACGCGTTGAATGAATCTCTGTCCTTTAGGTTCGAGACAAATGAACCACTGACGCTTGACCACTTTCAATTTTTAATGCCAACATCACATAATGCAATGGCCCATAACATGCCGACACTGTTTCTGTCGAAGTCGTGCCCAGTTAACAGCTAAGGATGATTGTTGCCTCGTTGGTAGGCGTTTGTTTTATGAAGTGATACCTTAGGTATGCATGTAAATTCATAGATTAGGTACTACGATATTGTGGTTTTCAATCATGAGCTGGTTCATGGCGACTCCACAAACAAAACTTGTTGGTCCATCACGACCTTTGTTCACCTAAACACTGAGTCGTGATAAAATTTCCCATTTGATGCTACCAAACGTGCTAAGGAGCAGCAAATTTAGAAATAGAAATAATTAAACCCCAGAAGATTGTATGTGGGGTACCGATTTTCGTCTCATCGATGAAGTAGTCATGAAATATATGGAAGATAAACCTGCCTCCACTATGAATAAACTTTCTTTAGAGGTTTGAATTAAACATTTATTGGGAGAGCCCAGCTGATAGAGCATCAATAAGACATGGAGCACGGCGACAGATTAATTCAGGAGATCATTTGCGGGGATTCACTTCTATCCATCACTGGCATTGTGCACTCGTGGTTTCTCGCTCATTTGAAATTATTTGAACAATTGTTGCTTCTCATGAGATGAAATTTCTCTTGCGCTTGTACTTGGTAATTCTTTCTCAGGACTGCACGGCTCATTCGTAATTAAAAGAAATTATTTAAACAACGGAACTTGCCAAACGACATCTCAGTGCCCATTTTTCTCTGACAAACATGTGTCATTAGTTAGAATGCTTCAACTTGTTTTGTTGTCTGTGGGAATCGCTTGCAAAACTGTATATGGAGGCTGTTTCACATCAAAAGCATCAGTACAATTTGGATCGGTGGCCCTTGTCGAGCAGAATATAAAAGTTTTCTTACAGCATCAACCCCTTTCGGTCCATTCCCATGAAGCATAAGTCGGAAGCTTAGTCATGGAACGTGCAACTGGATCGACACGCGCACACACACACACACACATCTATGTATGCTCCTCTATCGAAAGCAGGCATGCACAAATCTCTTACACTGATATTCGTAGGAACTATACATTAGTAAATGCTTTGATCTGCAAACTCAGAGACGTACAGCAAACCCTACCGGCAAATAGAAATAAACGTCTTTCTTTCTACTTGCAGTTCTACTTCTGATCAATTGTGTCTACCATCTCAATCAGAGTATGACTGCATTATGGTTTCGGTTGCTACGGGGTAGGAGATGGATGAGTAGTGACTCCGTGGTAGTCGGTATGATATACCAAATCATCCAAATCGTCAATGCCACCTCTGCTCGAGAATTTGGGCTTTGAAGTACTCACGATGGCTGCTTTCAATCCCTTTGCTTCTTCAACAGTGACCTACATTTCAGGTGGCATTACGATTAAGGACATCTCACACTACACAGTAACTTGTCTCAACTCTAGACACTACTGAAAGAAAAATGTTTGCCATAGAAATGCGAATTTGAATTATGAAACAAGACTGAAACCGAGCCTTACGTTGTTCTTTTCTCTGGCAGGCAAAACATAATATCAAGAACTTAGAGCATCAGATAAAACAGAAATGAAACTTCCGATAAATAGGACTCATGTTTTTGTCACGGAACGACATGAAATTAAATCCTACCTTTGATTTGTAGTACTTGAACTTCCTATGGAGGAAAGGTGAGCTCACGCCTCCTTGAGGTTGAGACTCTTCATCTGGAACAGATGAGGATCTGAGCTTTTGCCCCAGAAAACTGGTATCATCAGAGAAGAAATATAAAGCAAAGAAGAGGAGGAAGAAGCAGAGAATGGTTGAAGATTTCATTGTATAAACTGAAAAAAAAGAAGTTTCTCCTCTAACTTTGCGGGGCAATTTAGGAGGTGGGTGATACCAGAAGATTTATACAGAGGATATGGGCATTGGGAAAGAGGCTGCACAGAGAGAGAGAGAGAGAGGNGATATGGGCATTGGGAAAGAGGCTGCACAGAGACAGAGAGAGAGAGAGTTGAGAATAATAATTGGAGGGTCTCGGGGAACATGTATGGAGACCAATCCAAAATGACTATGTTGCCCTGTTCAGAATGGAGACAACCATGATCAGCCAAAAGAAGAGTGCCACTCTCTCTACTGCTACTATTGTTCTCAATGTACAACTTACTTGTCACAAAACAACAGGAGATTTGACACTTTGTTTTTCTTTTTTTATCTTTTTTACCTTTGGCAACATTCAGTTAATCAGGACTATGAATCACTAGCTTTGAGGCAAGTTGTAACCCATCCATGAAGTGAGTAGTTAGTTTGCATGTCCAGCATAGGAGTCCAAAAAAACTCGCTAAGCTATAAAGTATCCCATATTTAGAAGCGAGTCAATGCAACCAAAGGAGAGGAAATTGTATAGTCCACGTGCGAGTTTCCAAGCCAAACAAAACCTATCAGGGCCCCGGCATCGATGTATCATCCCTCGCTTTGGCTTATATAATACATTTTTGGGTTAAAAAACCAAAGGCTTAAGAGAATTTTCGTCTCAAATATAGATTTTGTTGGGATTTCTAAAGGAATATATGTTGGTGATGCGGTCCGAGTCACTGGGGCCGGTCTTCCTGACCCGAAGATGGAGCGGATCAGAGTTTCATAGGAGTTCGGCTTTCCTGACGGGATTTGAGTACGATGAATGGACCTATAGGTAAGCTGAACCGGGATTCACCTGTGAAGGCCTTTTGAAGTTTAAGTTAGTGGGCTGTGTGTGAAAAGGACTATACAAGGAACAGATTTAGTTCTTCAAGAGTATTCAAAAATTATAAATATGTGGAGCACGTCCGTTCATGCCGTTCTTGCGTGCTGGAGGTGAATGTATCAGTGCGACTGGAGGGGGTTTGCTGTTTACATGACGGTCAGGTTGATCGACTCATTGGTTGTCGGTCGGAGTGTGGCTAGTCGACCAAGTGCATCCAGGTGGTCCGACTGGATGGGGGATCGATTAGATAGGAGCAGAGCGCAGTCAGCCAACCTGACATAGTTGGGCGGTCCGACTGGAGCCAGTCAACCAGATGATTTAACTAGATGGGAGAACAATTTCATGGACGATTTTTCTGTCAAATCTCTTGGAACGCATGTGGTTGTGCATACCTGCAGACGTGATTCCCCTCGTCCTTAAAACTATTGAAAACGTCAGATTAAGCTGTACTAGTGGGAATTTCTCGCCCGATAACGNCGTCAGATTAAGCTGTACTAGTGGGAATTTCTCACGCGATAACAAGGTTCTTCATTTGAAAAACTTGGAACGGACCATTTCACGGTTGATGCTTGGAAAATTCGACAGGTTTCGTGATGCTTGAAGGTTCCAATAAACCTGTAGACCATTATTTCTTCACAATACGACCCTGAATTTATTATTACCTATTTTCTACAATAATTAGATATTATCCGAAACTAGTAGATTGAGGGGTTTTTTTTATAAATTATATAGGTAAGAAAATCCTTATATGTGACGTAATATTTTCAATAGTAACATAAATCTTTGGGATTGTTTGAATCCTCAAACAGTGAAATTGGAATCGGATTAAAATTGAGTAAGCGAACATATACATTTAGAGCTGATAACTGCTGCCATGGACAGCCTCAGGAGGGGGAAATGGAGTAGGCAAAGTTCGCCCTGATGGGCTTTAAGTTGGCATCGTGGAGACATTATGGCCCAAAGATTTATTTATTTTGTTTGCATATCGACCTGAAAATTTTAGCTGCTTAAAATTCATATTATATTTTATTTTGGGAATAACTCAACATCACAATATTATAGTTATGGGTTCGTCAATTGTGGGTTTATGGAACTTTGACCGGATTATACCGAATGTGATAGCCTTGTTATCCGTAGCATTATATGGTTGATCTTGAAATCCTAATACCCAGGGGTGAGAAAACCTGTAATGTTCCTGTTTTGACGTTCAGAATTCAAGATTTGTGCTAAGATATCGAGCACAAGGCTAAAAGTTAATTAAACTGTAAAGTTTACGGAGAGAGTGAAGCTACAAAAGACGAGAGCCCCCACCCGATGTCCTCTTTCTCCTTCCCCCTTTCACGCACGATGAATATTGTGACGAGCAAAGATACTATGTGAACAGTCGAGTTTTGACTGAAGGGTACTCGGAATATGATTGGAAACGGGCGTGGAAATGGGCGTAGAAGTGACTAATTGAATTTCGCCATTATTATTTTTATAATCCTATCTTAACTTGTAATTCGAGAGAAACATGAATGGGAATAAAAGTAAATATGTGCATGGTTTATTTTGACTATATGCATAATTTTTCATAAAACGTTAATAATTGTAATAACACAATTAATTTTTCAATTATAAAGTATCACTTTTTAAGGTCTTCTTATCCACTCTTTCATGACGGAATTTGTACAGAGTCAATGCCCATAAATTAATCAAACAGGAGGAAAAGCATTGAATATAATTGAAGGAAGTTTATGGTTTCCATTAGGGGAGTCAAGTCACCAAAATTCTGGCCATAAACGCTTCACATTTATTAATATCCCTTTGTTATTATCCTTCCCTAAACATAGGCAAAAGTATTATTTTCTACTATAAATACACCCCCGACCAAAACACACACACACACATTACTATTTTGGTCCAAAATAGTAAATAACCCCCGTCGAATCCTTTCTTCCTCCAACTTCTCCATCTATACAATTATTTGCTCTCTGTCTCCAAAGGATTCTCTAATCTTCTGTAGCCCATGGCGGATGTCGAGGAAGCATGCTACACGGGGCTCCATCTAGGGCTCGGAGTGGAGGGTTCTTATTACCACAATAACAACGATAAGAAGCCGAAGATCAGGGATGGCGTTAATCATGATAGCAATTTCAAAAGGAGGCACAAATTTTACGTGGCGAGCCGTGGTCTCTCCCTCATTGTGTCCTCAGAAGAAGAAGAGGAGGAGGAGGGAGATAATCACATGACCGTTCACCCGGGCATGGCAGCTGGCAGGGACATAGCGCCGGGACCCGGCACTCCTAGAATCTGTAACAGCGATAGTATAGCTACCAGTAGTCGTGATGGTAATAATCATGATGGGTGCAGAAAGAAGCTGAGGTTATCGGAGGATCAGTCGGCATTGCTAGAAGGGAGCTTCAAGATACATAAAACTCTTACTCCAGTACTCATGTCCTCTTATGCATTGTTCATGCTATTTGCCAACCCTTCATTTATTGACTATTATCCATGCGAAACTTTCCTATTTTCTTAAAATCTGGTATGTTTGTTAATCTGTGGCCAGAAAAATTGATTTTTTTTTAAATTGAAAATTTAGGCTCAAAAACAGTCACTGGCCGACCAACTCAATCTGGAGCCAAGGCAAGTGGAAGTTTGGTTTCAGAATAGAAGAGCCAGGTACATGACAGTTTAAGCTAATATCTATAATTGATGTTATATATTATCACTGTTCCCCCACCCCCCACCCCACGCCACCCCCT
>CXYZ01013298.1:256734-285538 GCA_900006705.1 Sonneratia caseolaris | reverse complement strand
CCCAAGAAAAAATCCCCTTGTTTCTGGAGATTGATTGATCAACCGGAGTGATCTATATTTTTCTTTCAGAAGCAAGCTGAAACAGATTGAATTAGATTTTGAGCGCCTTAAGAAGAAGTGCGACAATCTGATTGTCAAAAACCAACGGCTGGAGAAGGAACTGCATGACTTAAGATCGATGAAAGACGAGCGGTCACTGCATGTTCATCTACCTGTCTCAAATCCAGCAGCCTTCCTGCTGTGCTCCTCTTGCCAGAAATTGCCGGTGATGCCACTCGAAGAAACCAAGGCAGCGGCTGTTCTACATTACACGGGCTCAAAAGAGAATTGTCGATTGAGGAGTGGAGACGTGCATGATCAGATAGTCCGATTTAGTCACTAATGATTTTAATAGGTCCATATGTGCAAGATTGATTAACCGGACTTGATGTAAATTCAACCCTTCATCTTGGGTATTTAGATAGGTAGCTTATTAATTAGCTAGGCAGTGAAAATAATGGTATGAAGTTTTAGATGTTACCGAAAGTCTTCTTCCACAAGTTGGACAAGAGTATAAGGGATTACTGATGTGATCGTCGGGAAGAGTCCAATTTTTGCGCTGTCAATGATCCTTTCATCCAATCTAATGGTTAATCAAGTGGATGGAAGGTTTATTTATATTATAGTTTGTGAAGGTAAGTATTCATAAATTTGGAGTCTTGACGGATATGAAGATGATGTATTATTTTTCATGAAAAATAGAAATTTAGTCTATGTGTATGAAACTTTAATTTATATAAACACGTTCGCTTTTTATCAAATGGGCTCTCTATTAGTCTGTACAATGAATTATATATATATATATATATATGTGAATGGACGCTGTAATTAATTTTGCATGAGAAAAAGGTTAATTCGAGCCAGTAAATGTCGAGATAAAGTAAGTAATACATAATTGTGGTCAATTGAGCAGGAAAGGAACATAAATCTATATTGAAGTGCAATTGATGAGGTCCACGTGACTAGGTTTTAATTATTCTACCTCCTAATTAAACGGCTACAATTAAAGGATTTAAAAACCCTACTTAATTAGGCTGGGGACGAGCACACGAAGTTGATAAACGAGTATTTTTCGCAGGTCCCCCGAAGTACAACTCAGGAAAATTGGCCATTCATGATCAACTCGTTGCTAGGAATGGTTATATGGTTCTGGTTAGTGCAACAATTGCTACTACAATCGCAACTATTAGCATTATTATTATTATANGAATGGTTATATGGTTCTGGTTAGTGCAACAATCGCTACTACAATCGCAACTATTATCATTATTATTATTGATAACCTATGATTCGTGGCGTGCGTTCAGTAATCCAAATGGAAAGGGAGGAATTGCACGAACGTGTTACAAATTACAAGCCCCCTGTAATTTCGTTTTCCACCCTATATATGGTCAGACGATTTTGTTTTTTCAAATATTTATTTGATCGTAATTGTTCGAATTTAGGTTTGATAGTTCATTTTAATGGGATTCAAAATTATTTTTTTCTTTGCCTGTAATAAATACTTCCTACCAAGTACTAGTAATATCCCCCAATTTTATGAGCATGGCCCTGGGTTGGACTGCCGCCACCTATATCAATTTTTCGAGCTACGGGCTGTCGTACATCCAAGATGAACGAGATCGCAGGCTAGCTGCCCCCGAAAGTCCAAATAAAAAGCCGGATATTTTGGAGCCGGCAGGTTGGCCAACGTACGTACCACAGCTGTCAGCCCTCTGAAGCAAGCCGGATTTTACGTGGAACTCCGGGAACGGGAAGATGCCAGTGGCTGCAGTCTCTGGATACATCGTGTCCCTCTTGAGTCCCAATTAGCCGACCCCCCCAACCCCCTTTTATTGAGATTATACTATAAGTCAGTATATTGCACGAATCACTGTCTGGTTTCAATTACAGTTTGGTTCTCTTCTGTTTCTTCGCCGCGATACTTGCATGTCATGAAGATACATATAACCGGGATAATCAGGGGCCGCAAAAGATGAATGAGATTGGAAATTCATCAGCCTGTTTCCTCACTGTCTTTGATGTTGTATTGGAACCGGAAACAAAATATAAAGCAAAGAGGATTCCGTGGAGAGAGAGTATGTTGATGTAGTTATGCATCGCTCTTGACTTGATCAAGATTTTTGTCATTATGATGGCTCAGTTCTATATAGTAAATCATGAGAGTTTTATAGGATTGACCGTCTCAGTAAGAGCACGGTACAGGGGTTCGACTTCTGTCTATTGGAGGCCAAGGTCTAATAGATTGAATTGGCTGTAAGTCGGTGATTCGGTATNGATAACCTATGATTCGTGGCGTGCGTTCAGTAATCCAAATGGAAAGGGAGGAATTGCACGAACGTGTTACAAATTACAAGCCCCCTGTAATTTCGTTTTCCACCCTATATATGGTCAGACGATTTTGTTTTTTCAAATATTTATTTGATCGTAAGTGGTCGGTTTGATAGTTCATTTTAATGGGATTCAAAATTATATTTTTCTTTGCCTGTAATAAATACTTCCTACCAAGTACTAGTAATATCCCCCAATTTTATGAGCATGGCCCTGGGTTGGACTGCCGCCACCTATATCAATTTTTCGAGCTACGGGCTGTCGTACATCCAAGATGAACGAGATCGCAGGCTAGCTGCCTCCGAAAGTCCAAATAAAAAGCCGGATATTTTGGAGCCGGCGGGTTGGCCAACGTACGTACCACAGCTGTCAGCCCTCTGAAGCAAGCCGGATTTTACGTGGAACTCCGGGAACGGGAAGATGCCAGTGGCTGCTGTCTCTGGATACATCATGTCCCTCTTGAGTCCCAATTTGCCGACCCCCCACCCTCCCAACCCCCTTTTATTGAGATTATACTATGAGTCAGTATATTGCACGAATCACTGTGTCTGGTTTCAATTACAGTTTGGTTCTCTTCTGTTTCTTCGCCGCGATACTTGCATGTCATGAAGATACATATAACCGGGATAATCAGGGGCCGCAAAAGATGAATGAGATTGGAAATTCATCAGCCTGTTTCCTCACTGTCTTTGATGTTGTATTGGAATCCGAAACAAAATATAGGGCAAAGAGGATTCCGTGGAGAGAGAGTATGTTGATGTAGTTATGCGTCGCTCTTGACTTGATCAAGATTTTTGTCATTATGATGGCTCAGTTCTATATAGTAAATCATGAGAGTTTTATAGGATTGACCGTCTCAGTAAGAGCACGGTACAGGGGTTCGACTTCTGTCTATTGGAGGCCAAGGTCTAATAGATTGAATTGGCTGTAAGTCGGTGATTCGGTATTGGCTATTCTAAAAGCCTCCCGTGGCATAGATGAAGACTAGTGAAAAACTTCGATCCTAAATCGAGCNTCTAAAAGCCTCCCGTGGCATAGATGAAGACTAATGAGAAACTCCGATCCTAAATCGAGAGATGACTGAATATATCATAAAGATTTTGAATTGTGCATATTAAGAAGAAACCTGGAGTACGATAATCCACCTTCGTTCGAGGTTAGTGTCACCAGGAAAAGAAGAAGAATGTTCAAGTAAACGATGACCAAGAAGGCGCCTTGGAGAAAACCAAGGGGAAGAAGAGATGCACAATAATGAGAGATACAACAGGTTGAGATTACATCGTGCAATCTTCTTATGAGCTCAGCTCAAGAAACCTGAGAGCCATGGGATGCTTGGCCTCGGAGAGCTTGTCTGGAGACAGAACCTCGACGATTTCCCCATCCACAAGCAAGCACACCACATCTGCGACCCGCTGGATCTGCTTTATGCTGTGGGAGACCATCACAATTGTCATCCTGCGGTTGTTCTTCAGCTTCATCAGAACATCCTCAATGTTCTGGGTTGATATAGGATCCAAGGCACTCGTGGGCTCATCCAACAAGAGAACCTTTTCCAAAGAAGCAAAGACACGTAGCTAAGCAAAGTGATTTACTCGTCCAGGCCAATGACATTACGTCAACTCGCCGGAATATCAACTCGAGAAGACTTGCTATTTGCTAACTCACATCGGGTTCATTAGCCAGCGTCCGAGCAAGGGCTACCCGCTGCGCCTGACCCACTGACAGATCTCCACCATTCTTGTTGATAAAAGTGGAATCGAGATCGGCCAGAGAGAGAAGCTTGTGTATTTCACTGTCACTAAGCTTCTTTCCCCTTAATAGCGGCCCATATCGAATGTTATCTGCAACCGTGCCTGCGGAGAAGCGATAATATATTGATCTATGAGAGAACAGGTACTACTGCTAAGGTTATAGCATGGACATCCTCTTTAGCATTCCGGGGGGCAAGATTCTAACAGATCAATAAATTAATTTAGTGCGCTAAATTCCAAATACAAAGTTTAGGCAAAAACTGGTGAACTGCACAATTTTACAGCTAACATAAAAAATGGAAACGGAATGCTCAAGATTGGACAAATTAACAAAGTTCGGGGTCCCAAGTTAAATTACCTTCGAACATCACCGGGAGCTGAAACAGCATCCCAACTTTCCGGCGGAGGCCGAGCACGTCGAGGGTGCAGATATCTTCTCCGTCCAGAAAAACCGTCCCCGCTGGCGGCTCCCAAAGGCGGTTGAGGGCCCTGAGGAGCGTCGACTTGCCACTGCCGCTGGGTCCGATTATCCCCAATATCTTTCCCCTGGGGATGTCGAGGTCGATCTTGCTCAGAATCGGAAGGCCCGCATAGGAGGACCGGGTCAGGCCCTGGATCCTGAACATGGCATCCGGCATGAGGCCGTTTTCCGGGTCGACCGCCAGAAGGTGCTCACGGACCTCCTCCATCTCTGTGAAGACACAAGGCAGTAATCAGAAGGGACCACCAATCTGCCTCCGAATCTGTTTCATGAGCATCTTCATGGAGAGAAGACGACTTCTATAAAGCTCATATCTTTGTCGGTTTGCTGACGTCTACTTCTCTCATCGTCTATTGTAGACCGCCGACGATGGAATTATTCATATGCCTTCTGATTCTGATTCCTTGTCAAATTGTAAATTCATCTCTAGGGCTTGTCCGTCGGATGTTTTATATTTGCACTACTATAAACCGTCAGACAACATCAGAGAAGGCCAATCTGTGTTGGTGTTTGTTGGGATAACGATACGGCAGGTGGTCGAGGTGATCATCATAGCTCGAAGATCGTGACTTCAGCCTAGATATTACGAATTTTGGTGCCTCCATGCATAAGAAATATGTTAACTATCGGGATCAACAAGTTGAACTCGAGAAAGCAATTCTAACATCAGTCAAAATCGTTGGGGAGCAACTTTTGGTTCCTAGCACTGATGCAAATGTTGGAAATTGAGCATGGAAACAGATGTATCAATTTAGAAAGAAATGTACCAGGAGGAGCCTCTGACTGATAAGCTGGGATCGAGGGCATCTCGATAGTGGAGGGCGAAGCCGAGGAGGTGGAGGAGGAAGAGTAAGACAAAGCACGATGGTGAATTGGGCTCATGGCTGGAGGACTCCAACTGGAATTATTAGTAGATAAAGCCTTTCCCAGTAGTCTCTTCATCAGCAACAGCAGCAGATGGACCTAAACTTTCTTGTATTCCATATTCCCCTGAATCCAACCGCCCCCACATGGCACCATTTCTCTTATCTTCTTCCCATTTGCTTTGTTCTGCTCCATTATATATATATACCCAAATAAATAAATAAATAAATTGATGTAGAAATTTTTATTAATAAAACTAAACTCGATAAATTTTACTGTTAGACTAAAGAAGGAATATCCATACAATAATCTCTGTTTTTTTTGTTATAAATAAATAAATTGATTAATAATCAGTTGGTGGTTGATTCTTCCTTGTACCCTCCTGTTCTTTTATGACAAGGACTGACAAGGACGACAAAGGGTGAAAAACCTGACAATTCCTTTCTAATTAGTGTCATTTTCCATTTTAATTTGTGGCCCGACTTGATAGCGGGGGCCATACACACACACACACACACATATATATATATATATATATTGTTCTTCTCCCCCAAAGTGGTGAACAATGGACCTCCACTCTCTTATTGTATCCTAAACTGCGCTGACGCAATCAAACAGAACAGAGACCAACTCTCTCGTGTGTGTGTATATATATGTGTATATATTCTTAGTGCAAAGACAGGTAGATATTTGTGTTATTTTGGAACCATTTGCATTAAAATATTAAATTTGTTATATTAATAATGACGGATTTATTCATCTCTAGTTCGCGCATACATACATACATACATACATATATATATGTATATAACAAAAAAAGATAAACTAAACTAAAATATTGTTCAAAAGTAAAATTCTCCTACTTATAGTAGTTTTCTTCCTCAATAAATTCTTGAATTTGAGAAAAATAATAGATTCTTATATTTAACTTGTACCAATAAAAAAATTATGATTATAAAGTTTTGCACTTAATAGAATCGAAATTAGTTAAAATTTATTAATTTCTCCGTATTAAAAATGTCATAATAATAAAAAATGACTTCCATGAAAATTTATTGCAGAGGGGAGAAAGGGTATGTTCCTACTGCCTTTTCTCCTGGATTATTGAAATTTATTCCCCTGAATGTGTAGTCCTACGAAGTAAGCATACAGAGCAAATAGAGGAGACCGAAGGCAAAGCTTCTAAAGCTTCCCTATGATTATGTAACAGTGAGTCTTAACCAGAGGGCCAAAGAAGGGCAGTGAGGGGAACATCTTAGGCCAGCAGTCCTCGGTGACAGCCAAGAAGGCGTCGCAACACTCCTTCCCGACCTCGCTCCCGGCAAAGATGAAACCATAGATCTGCCATACGCAGCCTTTGATCACCCTCAGGTCTTTCCAGCATTCCGCCCCAGACAGCGCAGGGGGTGGATGGCAATCTGGAGGAGGGGGGTGGTGGGGCGGTGGAAACGACAATGGTGATGGCGACGGTTGTGACAGCGGCGGTGGCAGCGGTGATGGATCTTCTCCCGGCTCCGCAGGCTCTGGGGCTGGATGGGCAAGGCCGGGTCTTGTGAGAGTGGCCACCCACATCATAGCAATAACTAACAGGAAAAATGGGGGTGGAGATTTCATGGCCAAGTTGACTAGTCTGAAGCGCTAGACAGAAAATCTCTATCGATGGTGACGATACGCAGTGTTTCAAAGCTGAGGAGAGATTTATAGATGGGGAGTCCTGGTGTTGTCAGCGGGATGAGAGGGTGAATGTAATTGAGCGTTCTTCTCCACCCTGTGTTTTAACTGATGGAAAACGTTTTATTACCCTGCATTGAATGTTATGGTATATTTGTAAATGTCCGTTTCTTCCTATCGACAGTACCTGATACGAGGTAGTGGGTGCAGCCAATACAAGTTTGACACTTGGGGCCCAATTTACACAGCTATGGCACCTCAAGCGCATGCCTAAGCCTAATAGCCCATGCAGTCGTGTGTTCTGCTGACTGTTGACACCCTTAACCATCCATCCATCCATCCACCAACGGAGTTCACCTCCAACACCAACAAACTAGAATTTCTATTAGATTTATAAGGCCCATAAATTTATATATAATCTAAAACTTAAACTAATAGGGTAGTTGTATCTAATTTCATAATCTTTTTATTTATTTTTTCAATGTGAAATTTCATTCTTTAACGCTTGCTCTTACGTTATAATGTGATATGCATGCGCCATTAACACTCATCTTTAATAATGATTCATGAGTTAAGTATACTCTTTCGTACTCGGACGAAAGGGTAACTAATCCAATATCTAACTAGCTAGTTATTGATCATAATAATTATCATGAGCTGGTTATTCTTTTCTTTTTTGTTCGAGTTTATTAACAACTGACCTGGAGCTTTTTTTTTTTTGTCTTATGCATTTGCCAGGTATAAGCCCACACGATAATCTACTCTATTTCTATATTAAATTCGTTGTAAACTTACGAGGAATCAAATCTATTTCCACATAAAAATTTAAGTTGATAAATGATGGTACTCAATTCTCGATATTAAATTTCTATCAGACATAACAAATTTCTGCTAAATTTATAAGAGCGATAGACTCATATCTAATAAAAAATTTTAAATTAATAAAATAATAATATTCAATCTCTTAAATATCTAAATTTATTTATTTATTTTTCCAATATAAAAATTTATTTATCAGCAAACATCCAGCTCAAAGGAAAAGAATCGGATGGAAAGTAAAATGAACAAAAACAATCTGATGTGACGTATACAATAACTCTTTCATTCCCTTTTGCCTCATATTGAAACAACGAGGTCAAAGAATCATAAGAATAAAGTTCGATACAATATATCGCGACAAACCAAACTGGATGCTACACTGACCAACTGAGAAGGAGAGATTACAAACCTAGAAAACAAGGCACTGACCCATCTTCTTTTTAAGTCATTACATGAAACAGACAGGCAAAGCATCCAGCCTAAAGAGACTAATTCTACATTATCACAACCAAAACCAAAAGAACAAATAAGACAATATTTTCTAACATAAATAAAATCTCCAAGAAAAACATCAAACATGACAAGGCACTCAGAGACTATCAGAACCTGCAAAGCTCCCATAGCATGAAATTCCAGTCCCTGTACCATGAGCAGGGGAAAGAATGAAACTCAAACTAAGACTGACATCGACTTCCAGAACACTAGGAATATGATACAAAACCTGCAGACAACCAAAAAAGATAAATAAAGAATGATAGATCAATAGCATGTTTTGGTTAAGATTCAGTTTCAAGTAAATTAGCATTTTCATTTGGATTTGAGGTTCATGTTATTCATCTTAATACGTCATGCCTAAAATGCTGCACCTTGGCCAAGTAAAAGGAAGGGAAAAGGTGGCAATGTGATCATAGGGTATATACTAAGACGTACCACATAATTGGAAGACCATACTTCTTCCAGAAAGATAGATGCCAGAAGGGCAGATCCTGTTCTCCTCTTACATTTGCAACAATCTAACGTAACTGAGTACTATCAAGTGCATTATGAAGTCTGGGGATCCGCATTCGGAATAGCGACTCAAGCCTAAATGATTTGACACTGCTCTGCCAATTTTTGGCGTCATACATCTCATTCCATGCCTGTACTATCTCATCGATTTTGAGCCCCAAACCTGCTTCACATATATTATGACAAAAAAAAGGTTCAGCTCATCTTCCAGGACAATGATCTATTTGGTTTTTAAAAAAATGTCAAAACTGTTTCAAGAAGTTTCCAGTTTTCCATGTTTCTCATCTTCAGATAACACAACGCAATTCCACCCACTTCTTTCACTCATGAACCTCTTCTTTTTCCTTACTGAAAAATAATAGAAAATGTCTCCTCAGTCCCCAATCCATAACCGAACATGAATTTCTCATCAAAAAGGTCTTCCAAGAATAGTGTGAAGATATTTTCAGTAATTAGAGAAAAAATTTACCCAAAAACAATTATTACTGACCAGGAAAGTATGTGATCTTTCACTACATTTTTCAATTGAAAACTGTCATCAGAAATGCCTGAAAAATTATCTTCGAAGATAACTTGTAGATAACGTTCCTTGAGGCACTAATCAATTTTGTACATCATAGATAATCAAAAGGCAAAGGAAAATGAATGCTTGGAATGTACCTTCCACAGGACTATCGTTGGAGCAGTGGCTTTTCATCATAAGAGCAATGTCAGTAGCTGATGCTCCAGCCAGCTCAAACTTCTTGACTGCAACTTCCAAGCACTTGCGCCAAGAGAGCAACCCCATCTTGAACTCCACAATTGAGCGCTCATAAAGCATGGTGCCCCAGAGGAGATTGATCTGCTTTCTCACATTTGAAGCCCTCTTGGAAGTTATACCCTCTTCTTTGGAAACATCACCTAATATTTCTTCCAATCTCAGTTTCTTTATCTGAAGCTTGGTCGGGCTTGATCTTGGGCTCTCATTTATCCTTCTCTCTTCAGTTTCTTCCCACATCTGCATTCCCCTCTCAATACTATCCTCAGCTCGGTCATACAGCTCTAGAACCTCCGTGGAAGATGGCCAATTCATAAGATCAATGTTGTTCCCAATAGCAAAGTACCAGGAGAGCCTTGCCCGCTCAAACATGTTCTGGCCGAGGGCCAAGTGGGCCTCATACAAGTCTGGCTTTATCTTCAAAGCCTCCTCATACCTTGTCATGGCCCTCTTAAACTCCAGTTGGGCAAACTCATAGGTATCCTTAATCCTCTCAATGAGGGAGGAATCCTCTGACTCATCCTCACTCAAATATATGCCTTTCCTTGCCCTGGACATGTGGACATTCCCCCAATTAAATAGAGCAAGAGCAGCCATTTCCTGAAATTTCTCAGCGGCCATTCTGAATAGGCTCTGGGCATCCTCACCCGTGACTGTCTCTTCCATTGCCTCCGAGTAGACCTTCATTCCCAGCTCATGAAGGTCCAAATACTCATCTGAATCTAAGCCCACATAGTTCTTAAATAACTGTGCAAAATGCACTATCCAATCTTCTATGCAAGTAGGATTTTTTAGAGCTTCCTTGGTTTTGATCAGATCCCCATTCTCCGCTAGCATGCTGCTGTTTATTTCGGCATGATGATTCTCAATATCCTCTTTGATAAAAAGTTTCCCAAAGAAGGGGTCCTGCTCAGGACTCACTTCAACCACGTAGAGCCTGATCGAACCCTGAGACTCAGCTGAGTCCTCAGCCCAGCGCAGCTCCTCATCTGAGGTGACTGTGATTAGATCACCTTCCTGGTCTCGATACTTGATGAGAACTGCTCGGGAGCTTGGGAACTTATCCTTTATAACCTCCCTCAGGTTATGAAGGCTGCAATTGATAGGCAACTGAGCCCACCTTATATCCTCCCCAAGCACTAGCTTCACATTCCTCTTGGACACTTCCTCATTCACATTCATTATCTTCTCCTCCACCACAACCTTGTCCTTAGCCTTCTTCCCTTCAATCTTCTCTTCTGCATTTCCATTCAAAACTTGATTCCCACTATTCCCCTGTTGGGGAGATACCTTCTTACCTTTGTTCTTCTTCCTCTGAGCCCTCTCTTTGAGTTTCTTTGCGGCCTTAAAGGCTGAAGAAGGGGGCTCCGTGTAATCAGGAGGCAATTCAATTAAGGCATCATCCTTCACAATTAGTCCTCTTTCCTCTAACGAAGCTTTCACCCTCTCAGAAATCTCCAAAGCCATTAGATTGTTAGGCTCCATCTTCAGTACACTGTTGGTATCCCTAAGTGCCAAATCAAGCCGATTCAAGCCCTCGTAGCACCTTGCTCTCTTCAGAAGAGCCTTTGAATACTCCGGAGTGACTTCGAGAGCTAAGTTGCATTCATTGATTGCTCGAGGATACTCGCTCAGGCCCATTTGCATATAGCAAGCGGCCATATTGCTCCGGAGGTAGGAGACATCGATATGGTCCCTCGGGAGCAATTGGAGGGCCTTTTCATACTTTAACATTGCCCTGGCATAGTCCCTTTTCTGGAAGAGTCGGTTCCCTTCATCTTTCAGCTCCTGAGACATAGATATGAAGACAGTTGTGTCCTTATCAATAGCTTTTGGGTTGTTTACTGCTGGTCTGTCTTGACTAAGATCACTTGAGTTTCGTCTGGCCTGTTTCTTCTTTCTACTTCCCTGCTTCTTCATCATGACTTTGGCTCGGCAGAATTAAGACTTTTTATCTGTGGAATATCCAATACCTTAGAAGAAGAAGAAGAAGAAGAAGAAGAGAACAAATTGCAGAACTTCGTTGTATACAATTCAGCTATCTCAAACAGAGAAACCCAAGCCCAATAATTTACACAGCAAATGCTATCTATACGCAGAACCAATTCAGCAGAAAAACACAAACTACATGTCTACCTAAGGGACAAAAAACCAGCTCCCTTGAGCTCCAAAAACCTATTTCAATCAGCTCAAGCGCAAAGCGATACCTCGACCGAGTAATGTATCTACAAAATTCCAATTACCAGCACAACAGAAAAAGCATCAGAATCCTCGAACTAATATCCCAGGAAAAATAAATAAAATCCCACACTATAAGACCCAATATCCACGCTATTGCAACCTGAATCTTTTCACAACTACGTCAATGGAAACTGTATAACTGAAACTAACCCAGGAACCAAAACACGAAGTAAAACAAGAATAGCCCCTTGGAATGGAGAGTTTTCTCTTATTGGACCACAAAATCAAATTCGCCGAATCCGAAATCCGATGGACGGAGAACGGATGTTTATTGAGCTAATGCCAATAGAATACCCGTTTTAAGGAACAGAGTTTCGAGCTGAGAGGAAGTATCGGAATTCCTTCGAGGAGACTTACCTGCAAAGTAATGATTCTTCTGATGAGGGAAATTCGAAAAAAAGAAGGAAGAGATGGGGAAAAAGGGCGATCAACGGTGGTGGGTCAGCTGCCGTTGGCTCCCTTTTGTAACGACGA
Source organism: Sonneratia caseolaris (assembly GCA_900006705.1). Classification (NCBI taxonomy): domain Eukaryota; kingdom Viridiplantae; phylum Streptophyta; class Magnoliopsida; order Myrtales; family Lythraceae; genus Sonneratia; species Sonneratia caseolaris. Next base: position 273,102 of record CXYZ01013298.1, on the reverse strand, counting down.
AGTTTTCCTCATCTCAACGGAATCGCCACGAACAAAATTGTTTTTTTTTTTAAATATTGATTTCTATTTTTTTTCCCAACCTGATATGAATTTCCCACAAATGTCCTCTGACTGTGTTTCTTACGTAATTGTTCTTGACAAAAGGAAAAGAACTCATTGTTGATCCTTAAAAGTGAGTAAAACATAATTTTATTAGATATTATTAATTCAAAATTTATAATATAAATTTTTCATATTCATAATATTTTATTTAAAATTTTATTTTAAAAAAATAATATCAAACTATTTTAACCCATTTATCTTAATAAAAAAATAAAATAATAATAATTAAAATATAGGATGAATCATATCAAATCCAGAGCTATGTGAATGTCCATCCTCGTCAAATTTTGATGTTCCAAGTCTCGTCTGTGAGAAAACGATATGGTGGGGCCCGCATGCCGTTTGGCGTATTATTCCCAGGCAAGCTCATAGCCTTGACGCCGTCAGTTGGATGACTCCAAAAGGTTCAGTCAACGACGACTATTGCCAGCACGACTCGCCTCTCTTTCCTCTTTTTCTTACATTTTTCAGGAGGGCCACTGGCCTCTCTCCTGCTCCTTATTTTCTCAATTATGTGGAAATAGGAAATCATACAAAGAATAACTATAAAAATGATCAGAATTAGCAAATGCATAGGAGACACATATAATCTTTTCCATGTATTATTTTAAAATATAATAATAATAATAATAATAACTTCATGAGAAGTTATGCCAAATAATTAGTATCTAATAAAAATAAAATTAATATATTTTTTTTGCAAATTGCAAAAAAAGAGTGGAAGTTGAGAACGCAAAGAAAGAGTCAGCAATCTCTCTCTCTCTCTCTCTCTTAATGCAGTACGAGATTCGTTAGCCAGCCAATCTTACCTTGGTAGGTGGCAAATGCTATTTTCCACTTTGACCAACAAAGTGAGATGAAATTTCAACTCACCATCTTCAAGTTTGGATTCAGTGTTGTTGGCCTCGGAAGGGTAGTTTACTTACATATACATCCCAGTAATTAGTTATATATTATCGAGTATTGTATGAAACATCATGAATTCAATATATCTAAACTCTTATAAAATCATACGTTTTCTTTAAATTAAGAATCACTATAGTAAGTATCAAATTGGTCATGTAGTGTCCTTGTGCATTTGCAATAACCTCTTTATCACAAAATTGAGCTGTCAGCATAAACTAGAAGCTTAGAGGGGGCAGAGAGGCGTAGATGGGAAGGACACTTGCTAAGTTCAATGGACGAAAACTAGGAGGATTAAACCGACATAAAAGAGAAATCTTGGATTGACTTGAAATCTGAAGTTAAAGGAAGACGTGGCCGGCCGCCAGTGCTCTACCGCACGTGTGAACGGCCCCGCGGGTCCCACTAACTGCCGATTCCGGTGGTAACGGATAATTCTGTTGTCTGGTGATTGATAGATTGATTAGAATTCTTACCAGATCCAGAAAGGAGAACACAAATTGCGAAAGTGCACGTGTTGAATACTATGGAAGTTGGGAAATTATTCCAAAAGGTTCGTCTCGTCCACCAAGTTGTCCGTGTTCTTTTCCAGCACAAAAGCGATGATATGATACACTATCTACGTTCATGACTAGGGGCACCACTCAGTCGAACTTCTTCATGAGATGGTGTCCCAATGACAGGGCCTGATTAAGATTAGGAGGCTGGCAAGTGAAGGTCACTAAGCAAAGCAACATCATCTCCTAAAGTTCATAAACTATCGTGTGGACATGTCCACCAAACCTAACCTTCTGTTCTCAGCACTTGTAATGGAGCGAAAAGAGAGAGAGAGAGAGAAGAATAGCAGATCACCAGTGGACATCATCATGGTGGACTAGAAAGCAGATGATACTTTTGATCTAAATTGGACAGAAGTACTTGTAGGTCAACTTTTTAAATTGAGTTCGATCGTTGTATATATATATATACCTACATACACTGAACTAAATACATCAATAGGCAAGAACAATTCTGAAATAGACGACAATCACCAGCGTCGTATTGCTTACACGCAATCCTGGCAGATGTAGGCTTGCTTGGAGGTGACAGACACGCATGGAAAAAATCTCGGGATCGTGGTGGCGACGGCAGTGCTAGCTATCAGGTGCCACCTGGAGTAGAAGCTGATGTACTGAATGAAAGAAGAATGAGGAAGATTTGAGGGCCCGAGCAGATGCCAGTTCTGACCGCCGGAGACCACTGGCGTTGTTCCGTGTCAGGCTAGGAGCTGGGTATAGACACAGCATGGCGGCCATGGACCGTGCTGGAGTTTAGTGCCTTCTTCTCTGTGTCTTTGTGCTTTAGTCTATCTTGAAAAGAGGCAAGGAAGAGGTATGGAGGAAGAAGGTAGGAAATAAGGTAAAATTCAAGTCAGTGTGAAATCGCGGCTTTCATACTGCCCATGTAACACGACCAAAATACAAGGGAATCTTAATTCTCATCAGTATAATTTTTTACACCTTATACAACTAAAGGACCGATCTTTGGGGTCCTCTGTACAGTGTAATAATAATATCCAGGGGAAAGAGGACGATTGATGGTCCAAATTTAGATCCTCGGAGAATCATTGTCCATTGATCCTTCCCAATAAAACCCCCCCACATCGTTGCCAATATCATGTACCCTGTAATTNAAAGAAGAATGAGGAAGATTTGAGGGCCCGAGCAGATGCCAGTTCTGACCGCCGGAGACCACTGGCGTTGTTCCGTGTCAGGCTAGGAGCTGGGTATAGACACAGCATGGCGGCCATGGACCGTGCTGGAGTTTAGTGCCTTCTTCTCTGTGTCTTTGTGCTTTAGTCTATCTTGAAAAGAGGCAAGGAAGAGGTATGGAGGAAGAAGGTAGGAAATAAGGTAAAATTCAAGTCAGTGTGAAGTCGCGGCTTTCATACTGCCCATGTAACATGACCAAAATACAAGGGAATCTTAATTCTCATCAGTATAATTTTTTACACCTTATACAACTAAAGGACCGATCTTTGGGGTCCACTTTACAATGCAATAATAATATCCAGGGAAAAGAGGACGATTGATGGTCCAAATTTAGATCCTCGGAGAATCATTGTCCATTGATCCTTCCCAATAAAACCCCCCCACATCGTTGCCAATATCATGTACCCTGTAATTGTATGCCTGTTAATTTGTAGTAATCACATTGGTGTTTGATTGTGCCAAAAGGCTCTTCGAGAAGAAATGACATTGGAATTTCAACGCTAGAAATAAATCAGGCAAGACATTTTTCACATAAAGTGCAAAAGTATAGAAAACCGAATACAAATAAGACAGCCTAACCAGACATACATCGCTTTGACCTTCACCTTCTGAATAAATGTCTTCGTTGTATTCCTTATGCCTAAGTTAATTAAGCAACTGTAACTACCATGGTTTCTGATCGCCTACAGGGCCTGCCGTCCAGTTCAAAATCTTATGACCTGCCTTCAGGTAGACGGTGGACCTGTCATGGGGCAGCTTACGTGCAAGTCCATTCAGAACTTGATGGAATGCATCACCTGGTTGAGCCGGTTGAGGAAACAACATAGCCTGCTTCATAGAAGGATTTGCGAGCAATCTCTGCTTCCTCAATATCACTTCCACAGGAATTGAAGTTAGTATTGTGTCCAAGTTGGGGACATCCTTCTCATCCACAAATACTCCAATCTCTTCCCAAGGGATTGCATCAGCAAAGGGCAGTACAATGTCATCAGCTATGATGACTGGGATGCATCCAAATATGACTGCTTCCACCAATCTCGGGCTCCAAGGAGCCCACCCGAGTGGGCAAAGACAAAAGATAGCTCTTTGCATATCCTCGTAATACGTTGTTGGGTGCTCTGTGGAGATGTCAAAGAGCGGATTGTCCTTGAAGTTCTCCCAAACAGCTGCCCGGGCTCCTCTGTCCACAATGACAGAAATAGAAATTTTAATTTCATACATAAAGTGATAGGGGTATTACATTTTTTCTTTCTACCATTCAATTTGCAACTAACAGTTTCACATATTTTACAGCAGAGATCACTTCAAACACATGGGAGATCCAAAACACTGGCTAGATTTTCTATGGTACATACCTAGCATAATAACCACCTTCAGGATCATTTCCAACATCATAGAACAATCCTCGAAAGTAGACAAAGATGGACCGAGGTGTCTTTTCAGGGATCAAGTGGGCCTTCATTTTCTGTGGGGGAGCATAAGGGGGAATGGTGATCGAGCCTTCTTTCAGGCACACATGATTTCTCTGCCCGAAAGTTTGAACCAATGTAGCCCGTTGGAGTAATGTCAAGATTCCCCTTTCAATTGCCTTCTCTTCCTGCAAAAGAATAAAAACAAAAACATACAATTGTGAGTGACCAAACTGCCTCTATAGTTGGTTATGGTTAAAGACTTTCATTGTCATGCTTATTGACTATCATTCACATATACCAGTGCAGCTGGATCCCTTACCTGGTAATGGAAGCATGCACCGAAATCATGTGGTACCAAGAAAAAGTGGTCGGCTCCTTCTGTGCGATTCCAGTATGGCCAGTTTGAGGAGATCAGCTGGATGGCACTTCTCATCATCCGTGGTGATTTAAAGGGCAAAGGGAGGCCATTTGGTGTCAGATCACATGTAGTATAGACAGGGGTGTAGAACCAATCTGCTTCTTCGGGATTCAGGGTTCGTACTGGACTGGACAGCAGAAACCGATGCATATAAATTTCAGCTGCAAACATGTGAGTGAGGCATCTCTGGTCCTTTTGAAGAATCTTCTTGTTATATTTACTTGGAAGTTCATAAACAAAAACCTTTAGCCTTCCCACTGGGTCATCTTCCAAAACATCGCCGGCACTTCCTACACCAGGGAGTAGTAATAACATGTTCACCCTCTAATGCTTTCAATGTGTGATATTATATGCTTATGGATTGGAAGGACTATGAGAGCGCAAATGAAGACTGAGTACGAACATGTTGATTTCTGTTTTGGGACATTCAGATTGAACAAAAATGCATTCATCTTAATCACCATACATAGAATTTATGCAATCCAATATGGAATTCATCATTTTGTCTTCTCTTTGGACTATATCAAAATTTATCAGGAAGAAGATATATCCAAGACGAAGATACCCATAAAACAATATGAGAGATATCAGAAAGCAACAACATTATCACTTCCACATAACAAACTAACAATGAGCTAATCTAATTCTTTCTTGGAGCAGTTCTAAATGATATATCAGTGTACAGCAAAGAGAGGAAGAGATCAAACCAGAAATACGCTCGGTAGGTCGAGTCCGACCAAACTTTATGGCTCCTACCCTTGTGGGTACTATTGATGGAAAAGGAGAGCACAGGTAACAGCATAACATCAAAGCCCATATCTTAATCAGCATCTTCATCCAATGCAGCAGCAAAATCTGAGCCAAGACCCAAAAAAAGGAAAGGAGACGTTACAACATGTATGGGTAAGAAGGATCCAAGCACTAATAATTTGTGATTGAATGAATGAAAGTACAGAAATACCTTTTGGGTTAATGAATTTAATGACGTTTCAGGGGTCACTACTGGGCGTCTTATAAACAAATAAAACAAATGGGAAACACAGAATAACTAAGAATCAAGCTAAATTCCAACAATTCTTTCTCAGACATTGGTAGACATCAATCGGCGGCATCCCATTCAGTTCAATCAATTCCTCTATCGAGTCATCGATCACGTACGTCGCCATGAATCCCATCTCTTTCCCCGTTCTGTCCTTCTCATCTCTTCTTTCCAGAATAGAGTATGCCGATTTATTTCTTTCGCGGCCAAATCTCATCTAACTCTTACTTCTTCACCAGTATCAGTTCTCAACCCAAGAGCACTGCTCATAATGCTAATGATCAAGATAACAATTGCCAGGAGTCTCAAGAGAAGACGATTTCGAGAAACCCACCCTCGAGAACTTAAATCTAACCCAACCATCGCATCAAAATAGATGATTCAGGGACGGTGATTGGTGGAAACGGAGACATACCTACTCTGGGTCGTCAATTATACTCGTCAACTTCGTCGTCAACCGGAAAATGGAAGAGAGAGAGAGAGAGAGAGAAGAGCCTCCGTTGTCGGGAGCTGTCTCTCTTCCTCTTCAGTATCAGTTCTTCCCAGTCCCCCGTTTGTCTCTGCCTGCTCTTGCCCCAGTTGAGTTCTGTCTGGGGTCCCGACTCAACTCCTTTGACTTTGGGACTCGGCCCAGAGAGATCGCTCAACCGTTTGTCATAGATATTCAATATCCCATTAACATTGTAATATTAAGGTAATAAAATTGTCAGTGCATGTGATGCTAAATTATAATGAAATTTAATTTAACAGCTTCATGTTTGACTGTGGAATTAATAACTTACCATATATAAAATTAAATTCATAATAGGAGAAGAAAATTGGAGATAAAAACCGAGAATTAATTCTCCAAAAATATAGAAGTTCCAATATTTTTTAATATTTACCTTCCACATTCTAATAAAAATTATTGCAAAGATAAACTTGACCTTACCCAAGAAAAAAAAAAAGTAGAGAGAGGTATTTTTTTTATCCATTATCATTCATTCATATATATATATATATATATATATATATATATATATATGTATGTATGAACTTTCACTTCTAGTTGGATTTATTTGAAAGGAGAGAGAGAGAGAGGTTAGAAATGGAAATTATAGGCTTTCTTTGTGTCCACAACCGAAAGGAAAAACATTCTGGGACTTGGGATGTCTGGATTCTCATGTTTCAGTGGACATATAGATTCACAAGAGAAGCCTGGAAGACTTGCAACGAGCAGCACAACTTGACCAACAAGAAGCCAACCCTTTAAACCCAGCCTCTCGAGGTTGCGCCTCGACGACGCTCTCACGTCTCTGGATTACTCTTACAAACTCCTTCGAGCTCAAGTGCTCATCCCGATCTGTCTTGAACACGTGGAATATGATGTCAACCACGTCGTCAGTAAGTTTGATCCCGCATACCTTCAACGAGGAATGGGGAGCAGGATGTCAATATGGCAGATCTCTGAAAAATGATGGGGGAAAATAGCAAGCTTGGCACACTAACTTGTGTCGAAAAGAGGGATTTCGGCCGAACTCGCCGTCAGCATTGAAATTATATACACGGTACCTGAGAAGCAGCTCTTTGAAAGTCTTTCTTTGTGAGCAATCCATTCATCTTCCCATAGCTGAAGAGTGCCAAGGAGAAGGACTGCAACTCCTTGCGGAGGTCAGAGAAATCTTTGAACTCATTGAAAGTTATCCTCAAGCCCCGGAGGGAGGGCTCATTGTCGATCCCCTCTACCTTATCGAGGAGCTTGTTTGTGTGGCTGATGTCTGCTGATGCGACTAGGGACAGAGCGAAGTCCTTAGCTGAGATCGTCCCCCGTGATCTGAAGTCGTAATGAGCAAACTCCAATCTCAGGATCTGAGCAACACCAAGCACCAACTAAGTAAAACTCAGAATTCCTCTATCGCAATGACAGGGTTCGAAATTAAGGAGAGACACCCTAGACGACCTCTTCGTGCAAATCTCTGAGGAATTGGACAAATCTCTCATGCTGGAGCTTGTTATTGCCATCTTTGCCGAAGAAATACTCGAGCAGCCCACTGTTATCACCGGACTCTGCCGCCTTAAGCTCCATTTTCCTCTTCCCACCCCTGTGGTTGGCTCCGTATCTATTCTGAGATCTCATTAGGCTCATCACTTTCTTGAACTCATCCCTGTCGATTTCCCTGTAATTCGATGGTCAAGATTTGCATTTGATGAAGTCAATTTTCACAGCTGACTAAATCAACAGTCGTGATATTTCCTGATCAGTGCAATATGTATGAGATATGTTTGACAATCTTAGCCGAGTCGGGGTCCATTAAATATGTGATTTCCACCGGTTCAAGTTAAGGTTGGGGTTAAACTTCCAGTGTCTTATTCAAGATGCTGGAACTATAGCCACTAGAAAGTGAGCAGAGAGAACCGATTTGATGTCCAGATGCTGGGTACAGAGAGGAGAGCTTACCCGCTATTATCGATATCAAACATCTTGAAAGCGATGCTGAAGCTTGTCTCTGGGATGCTTAAAAGTGTCACGAAGAATATGTACCTACGAAAGATTATGTCCATTGTCGAATTCGTTCCCCCCCGGTCATAAGTTAATGATAAACTAGTAGACTCTTTTTGTAATTGATATAAACATTCTCACTCAGGAAAAGAGATGTATCCATCGCCATTCGTGTCAAAGAGCATGAAGAACTCCGAAGGACGACAGAATAATTTTCCGGGAACTCTTCTTTCCCCTTTCAGTGATCCTTCTCGCACCCAGTTTGATTCCGAAGGAGGGAATACTGGAACAATTGCTCGCATCAGATCTGCCGGTGTCATGAGAACCTCTCCTGAAGGTCTTTCAATCGAAGCAAAGTATTCGAACACCTGATTTCCAGACACTATGAAACTCAGTTAGTTCAGCTCGAGAACAGTCATCCTTACTGGGGAACTCTTTTTTCTATGCGTCTCCTATCAATAGGGCATGAACACGAATCGTAGGACAAAAATGTACATGTGAAAATCAACGAAAAACTTATATACATATATATGTTACCTTTTCGGGAGAGCTCTGCATTCGGATACGCTTTTCATAATTAAAGAAAACTCTTCTCCTATAGGCATCTGCAATCCAGGACAACGAATCAACGGGCCATGATCTGACTGATGTTCATTTATATGCAGCGCTTAACACATTTCCATGACTTACCTCCGAAAAGGAATTTTTGTTTCTTTTCATTTTTGATCTCTCGAAGAAGATCGTCCCCGGAAGTACGGGACTCTCCCTGACAGTCTGCGAAAGAGAACGCTGAATTGCTCTCTGGTGTATACGGATTCAATGACCAGTAACAGAATCCCATGCTCGACCCGACGACCATAATTCTAGAGGACACCAATCCCGAATGAAATCTCAACCGTGAGTCTCCTTCCTGGCGATTGTTATTGCTCGTTCTGGACCAGAAATGCGATCGACATTTCTTCAAGAACGTTTGATGAGTTCTTGAGTTTCTGTCTCCTGGGATTTGATCGAGGAACCGGAAGCATCTCCTGAGTATGGATGCCCAAGAATGCGTAGTAAAATGCCGAGGCATGGTTGCATTATTGATCAAATATGGAGAAGAGAGCAGCCTGCAAATGATATATTTGCGAGAGGGAGGGGGAAGAGACATGAAGAGGTTTTGCCAAGTGCACAGCTCTGACCGAGAAAGTATAGGGCTTGGATTTAGATTAATTTGACTGGGATCTCGCTTGTAAACCGCATTTTGAAAAGTTAGTTATCATTGGACCGCAACTGAGAGGGCTACATTTGACTTTCCAATTTATTCTAATGTTATTTTATTTTTTTTCACACTAAGTTAATATCCAAAAAAATAATAATAGATCGTGAATGATTTTATGACATGTTGGTATTTTCTCCGGGCTTCCAGTCTCCTGAGAAAATGAGCAAAGCACATCATCAAGGTGAATAAATATATATAAGAAAAATTAACACTATGAGAGTTAATTGGTGCAATAATTCACCAAATCAAGCCAAAAAGGTCAGCAAATGTTGTCGTCCCAAACAGCCCATCCCTGTTTGCCTCATAAGATGCCAATCCTTGATATGAATGTTTCCTCCGAGAGCATGTGAGGTCTGTTTGTCTGCCAATCCATTTTGGAAGCTTTTCCTTTCCCCTCATCTTTTCCTTTGTTAGTTTTTGGCTACTCAATTTAACTTAATCTTATGAGTGGCCTGAGAAATATCTGCAGCTCTCAGCGTGATTAGCTCCAACTCCAAGGCCCAATATATCACCATAATTAATTAAGGTTTAGGTCAATTCGACTTTAAAAAAAATTGTAAAAGTTATTATAATCATGAATTTTGTTTATTAATTACAAGAATGAATTTTTTTAATTCATGTAAATTAAACCTAAATTAGAAAAATGTTGGCTCCGTACCAACACATTTGTATTGGTTTGATAATGCTCAATTTGGACAAATAATGTCTTGTTCACTCTCTCATTCACAACTACCGTCGAAGACTCTCCAATGAAGATATGTCAATGAAAACCCTACAAGAGCAGGAAAAGGCATCCTAAGCAAACAACCGACTTACCCACCACGACCACATTTACTTTTGCTCTCACTCAAAGTTTTCCCCCCATCCTAAATTCCACTCATCTTATAATCCCAACTTAACCAAAGCACAACCCCCAAGGAGAACCTCCGTATACTTCTATGGATTGGCTCGCATGGCTGTCGAAGACCGGCCTCGACCCAGCCATGGTTTACGAGTACGGCCTTGAATTCACACGGAATGAGCTCCAGTCCGAGGACCTACCGTACTTCGACCATGAGTTCCTTCAGAGCATGGGCATTTCTGTAGCCAAGCACCGGCTCGAGATCCTCAAGCTCGCCAGGAAGGACCCCTCGAGGCTCAGTAAGCCGTTCTCCGTCCTCATCACAGCAATCAACAAAACCAAGAGATCAGTCGGTAAGTACATCGGAAAATTGATTCCCGCTGAGGAGGTCGCGGTTAAGGGCTCACACGAGCCTTTTGAGTGTGCTAGGGAGAATCGGAGAGTGGCTTTGACAAGCAAGTACAGTAGTGATAAGGAGTTCAAGGGTGAGAAAGTGGCGTACAAGCACAGGAGGAGCGTAGCACTTTCCGGGCCTCTTGATGGAATGTTTCAACAGAAATACTTGGCCGCAGCTCATAGGAGCTCAAAACTTTCTGGTCCTCTGTTGTACGGTTCGACGAGCTCGCTTTTATCGGGGACTCTAGATGTGAAATCCCACGAGAATGCTATACTTGCTCTACAGAATTCAGAGTCATCCAGGCCTCTCGATAGGTTGGCATTGGCTAAGAGCCCGAGATTGTCAGCAAAGAACAGGAACATGAAGTCATCGGGACCTCTAGAGCGAGCTACAACAAGCAGAAGCCCGAGAGTTTCTGGCCCTTTAGACGGAACGGCTCCCAGCCAGTGCTTGAGCCCTAGGGGCCATCATGTCAATGGTAATCTCGACGCAGGGAGGATGATAGATGGCTTAGGTGAGCATTCACTGTGGGCTAAGCTGTTCTGCGACATGAAACCAACATGAGCAATTTTTAACTCGTGTTTACGAGAAAATCCGACTTATTAGGCGGTTTTTCTTTCTTAATTTACGCATGTATGTGTTGTTGTACTGTCCATGCGGTAGATGCTTCGCATGTTATCACGGGACACTTCTTCTGATATGCCTTATCCGCATATGATCTCCTCTTTTCTTACTACACATAAGAATGAGTGGAATTCCTCTTTGCCCTTGTTACTAGCTGGGGAATAAGCATTTCTAATACTCCCTTTATTATTTCATTTAATAATTTTGAAATCTTTGCGGCGAATGGTAAAAATGGGAGAATTCGTGGTTGGATAGACAATCGCAAACCACAACCATATAAATGTGTAGATTCTATATGATAAAAAGAATTATTATCACTTACTCTAAATTTAAAATTAAAATATTACCGGTAGAAATATTATTAATCTATCTCTTTATATTTCATTTTCTATCTTATTTTAAATACTAAGTTCTGAAAAAGGGGATTATAAATTGTTTACAGTCCAAAAAATGGAGTCATCTCGCACTGGAATGACAACAACTGAATCTTAACGTGCTCATCAGAAATTGAGCTGATTAACAATTTATCGAGCCTTCGTCTTTTGAGCCCTTTTCTTTTTCGAACTCCGGTTCGGTTGGCAAACATTCTTCTGCATTGTAATGGGGTCATTAATTAGGTCCTTGTGGCAAAGTGATCTCGAGTTAGATTAGGAGGCTGTTCATGTTGGGCTTTAGCCATTCATTATAGTGAAAAATCACATAGCACGGGAGCTCTAACAAGACACAAAATCAAGATAATAAGAATATGAGTAAAATTCTGTTCCCCTATGATTAAGCTCGGGATCTAAGTTTAGTTCCATTACAAGCATACGTTATATATATATATATATATATTTTTATGTTCTCGAATGTTGGTTTCTCCTCCTAATATATATTGCTATCGGGATTCATTTGACGCGAATTGAAGACATCATAGGCCGCCCGCAGAATGAGATGACGCGCGGCCCAATTGTGTAGCAGACTCCCCAATTCGATTTTTGAATTAAAAAGGACGAGCAATTTTGTGATAGGCCCATCAAAACTTGTGGGTCTGACTCTAAGCTCTAACATCTTTGTCAATCTTCTAAGCAGGTATCTCAGAAATTTTCATCAATATTTGTGGCTAATGGTAGATATGGAACCAATACCAGCATGGTCTAGATGATAAATTAAGGGATTTATTCGGACATGGTTTCAATTTCAGTTCCCATTTACAAGGGAATCGGAACCGGTATACTACTTACTGGTTTCAACGAAAATACCCAGACTCTGTCTATATCGATATAGATAGATCCGGAACCGAAAACTAAGGTTAAGTTTTTAACAGTTCCTAGTAATCATACACATCCCTTCCTCTATAGCTCAAAACAGACGATAGAGATGTGAAAACCTGCAAAATATACGTTTCTAATAACAGCTACCCTGGTCTTGCACCATGCGGCCAGCCCGATCGAGTATGCCTTTGCGCGGCATTGCCTATGTTCAGATCTAGGCATGCAATTAATTGACAGCTTCATCCAGCTAATCCACCTGTCTGTGGTTGCAATCATGCAGGGTTTACATTTCATGGTTGGCCCCACTAAAAGCGAAAGTAGACTAACACGGAAACATATACAGGAATTTTGACTCGACTGGTTGTTTTCGCTTTCTGTCCAACTGCAACGCTGCCGTGCCCGATCCGGGGGGTCGAGTTTGTCACTTTCCTATGTTCAGCTGAGTTTTGTTCTCACTTTTCTTCTGTCCAAGGCCTGAAATTTATTGTATACATATAACATGTTATTGTATATAGCAAACATATATGTGACCTATTGCAAGCACTAGCAGTAGGGTTGCTGTTTTCTTCCAAAAGAAGAAGAAGAAGAAGAAGAAGAAGAAAAGGGTTGCAGTTGAATGATAATGAACGAATGCCTTTACATCTGGATTCTCAGCAAAGGCACAGAACAAAAACCCGTTGGAGCACTGACCTCCCGGGCTATATATTTTCTTCTTCTTCTTCTTCTTCCATTAATTAGTCTCCATAGATAGCCAACACATGTACTGTATATTTATCGATTTATTACATCAATATGTATTTTGATTTTAAGTTGATCATGATATTACTATACCCTGACTCCTCCTTAAAATTGAAGTTTCTTAATTAGAGTCGAGAATGCAATTATAATGAAGTCTACGAGTATGATTATTGGAAATTATTGAGAGAGATATAAATGGATGGAAAATGAAAAAAAATGATAATATATAGTAAATTGAAGCTTTTCCTTGTTTTAGAGGGAAAAAATTTGTTGATCAAGTTGGAAGACCGTGAGAAAACTTGTGAATGAAAGAAATCAATTACTAGTCTTAGGTAGAGTTCAAGATAAGAGAAATACACTTGTGTAAAGAATGTCACGACACTCTATGTTTAGTATTGCGGTGCTAAAAGGTAGAATGCATTTAGTATTATGTTGTTTTACGATACTCACGGTCAATGCCATGGCATTACTGGTCAGAATGCATTGAAACTGCAGAATGTCACAACGTTCATCCCAACGTCATGATATTCTGTTGACAATATCAAAATTGTGATATCTTTGGATATTTGGTTGTTTTATTAGGAAGAGAGATTTCATTCTAATAATATATATTCAAAATTATGGTACCATAACCTATTAGATTATATATTAAGATTGTAAATAAATAAAGTTATGAGATTATATTGTATTACAGTAACAGAAGATGAGAGTGACTCGGTGAGATATTTCGAATAAATTTTTCGATAATACAAGTACGTGAGAACTTGAGAGATCAAGTTTGGGACTCTTCCCTATGTGGCTATGTGGGATTGTAATGGAACTTGGAACGAGATTGAGATATCTCTGTAGGTTATAATCTTATGTTTAGATTTAGCAATCTGTTTGCTCTGTGCTATAGATATTTCCCTGGCAAGAGGGTTTTATTATATAATTTCTAATGTTTGTATTTCTCCTCCTATTTCTGAAGTTTTTCCGCCGTTATTTCAATCAAATACCAATGTCTTGATATGGATTTTGACCATAACAAAAATGGGGAAATAGAAAATGAGAGAGTGTCATCCTTATCCACTCTGCAAGGCGAAAAGGATAAAATAGCTCACTGTCATGGTCCCAACAGCCCATGTGTCTGGACGCGCATGCACTTGGTTTTTCTCAACGACAACGACAACGACAACGACAACGACAATATACAATAGATGCTGAAGTAAACTAATAAACAAAAAAACCCCCCAAATTTAGAAAAGACAGGTATATTAGGTAGCATTATTTATTCGACCCATATTCACTGATGAAATTGAAAAGGGGAAAAAAGAAAAATCCGGCTTGACATAACCTGGATGGGGTTCTGTTGATGTCTAAAACTGCGGCAGTTATCCTTCTCACCCAGGAGGGCGAGTGAACGGTGTGCACAAAAAGCTGGCAGACGGCGGTCCATCCTACCGCCACACAACAAACTACAAAGGCTCACGGTGGGGCATGGCTAGATGCCTTATTTATGTATGGCGTGCAATCTCCCCTTTTCAATATTAGTTTCAATGCCCAGATTATGCTCTACGAGGGGACAACATATTTCTCTAAGATTGTCATTGAAAAGGTTTATACAGAATCTGCTACTGCTCAACTTCTGCGGGAAGTGAAATTGAGGGACAAAAAATGTGTAGTGATTGTTCGTGATGTACACGCATATCCGAAAGGCAAGAAAATAAGTACAATAATAATGCAACTGATGAGTTCAGTGTGAATTTAAGAGGCTTTAAAATGAGATATTGTCAAACACCCATCTTTACTCTATGTTTCTTTTTTTTCTTTTCCAAATGATAGTTTAGTGGAGTTATTCCCTGAAGGCTTAACACTGATGTTACAATATCACCACCCCATTTTTTACGTTTTCGTTTCTTTCATGGGTACTGAGCAAAATAGATGTTATCGACAGTATTTATCAAGAGTAGCACCGCTGGTTTGTGCTGAGCTTGAAGACAACACGTACACATAAAATTTCTGATATTTTTGTTCTCTACGGAAGTGGATCTTCTGATATTTTAGGTAGATGTTATAAATATACCGACTACGACCAATATATATATAATTTAATAAAAGGGTTAGTGATGATCATATATATGAAGTGGATAGGTGCGGACTATTTGGCCCCATATGAATGAGCGCTAGCAAGGAAGCAATACCCCTTATTAGATGTAACATCATGGTCCAAGTGGGTTTTGCAGGTCTTCATCGCTGATCTCCTTTTTCCTTGAGGAAGAAGAAGATCCAATTGTGGGGTACTTTTCATTTCCACAAAAGTGGCGAGGGCGAAAAACAGAGGAGAGATGAAAAGGTCGTGAGTCGCTCCGTCGACTTCGACTTATCTTCCGTTTACTCGTAATCACCACATATCTTCTTCACACGATCCAGCGAGTTCATGCTATAGCTGATTTATTCCTTGAAGCATATATTGCCTCATGAATGGTATATTCCCCACCCCTTCTTTTGCTGACCTGACCCTACAGGCAGTCTGGAAATTCGAACTGAGGTGCTAACATTGAAGATCATAGGCCACTTGAGTGGGATATCTTATGTGAAATTTCGTATAATTGCTCTTTTCAATGTGGATGCATCTCAGTCGAGACACGGCAGGTGGAAGACCCAATTCTCTCCTTTCCATAAAAACTTGATACTATGATAGATAGCTTTTGTACAATTATTTTATCAGTAAAAATTTTGGAACTCTTTTTACCTTTTTGTCATCTATGCCCTCTGGACCAGACGGACCGATTTATCTTATAATAAAAAGTTGAAATCAAAAGAAAAAGGGAAAAAGAATTGAAAGGCAAGTTTCAGGGGAAAATGGAGAGAACACACAAATGAATAAAGATAAGCTCACCGTATACTAAGACTCAAAACAACTGCCCGAGAATTAGCAATATCTAGCCTGCCTCACATTTGTAATTTTCATAACCTGTATTTGATAATTAAATGCAAATAATTTTTCAGCAAATTATAAAATTTAAAAAAAGCTGTACAGATTAAAAAGGTCACAATCATCACCTTATCTTTTAGCATATGAGTCGGTTCAGTGCAGGCCACCACCGCCGGTGGACCCCTCTTGTGGTAGTGATGGAGTCTTAATATATATATATATATATATATATATAT
>CXYZ01013298.1:234674-256289 GCA_900006705.1 Sonneratia caseolaris | reverse complement strand
TAATTATATTATAATATTTTTTATTTTTTATTTTAAGTTGACCGGTTTTCTTATTGGTTTAATTAGGTTTACCGATTCGATCGAAAACCAACTAATTCAATCGGATTTGACCTAATTTAAAATGTAATTTGATTATTTATGACAACTGTGAGTGGCATGAAGTAATATTCATTTGCTCTTTGAGATTCAAAATGAAGTAGTTAGTCTATTCGACTCGGTTGCACGGAGGTTGAGCAACCGTGGCACATCCTAGCTAGCAGTGAAAGCAGTCTGAGTTGAATAGAGAGAGGTTGTTGAAGGTTTCTTATAATTATATCGCCAACTAAGAGATCTTTCGGTATGTAATCGCATTACTCAAGATTTTTTGGATCCCACACATATTTATATCTTGCATGCATAATAAGTTTGCCTCTGCTGTAGCTCCAACTACTCCAACCACACTTAAAATCGATCAACGGAAGAGATTAACTTACACGCTTAGTATGTGTGGTACAACATGACGTAAAGTATCTACTTCTGGTTAGCCGATGATCTGCACCAAGTTTATCAAAATGGAAAAAAAAAGCTAGTTGTTGTGAATAAGATTGATAGTTAATCTTTCCGATGACTGCAGTTACAAACAACATAATTTAAATATAAATTGCAAAAAATATATCAGAGATATCAATAGTAAATAAGGTTTGAAAGGAAGGATGGTTGCTACAAAAATATCGTTATGATCATCCATGGAAAATAATACTAGAAAGCAAAATTTTACCAATCAATTGGGTTAATTTCTTTGACCAAATCAATGAGATTAATTGGCAAACGGAGATGTCTTGCTCTTTTTAATCGTGGGCATTCTATTAACCCTCCTTGCCAACCAAAGGGGATTGGTAAATGTAAGACGGACACACAGCACGTGACATTTACCGTGAAGAATATCATGGATTTGATCTCACTTGTGTCAGCAAATAAAAATAAAAATACATTTTCCTAATGTATAATTTTGAACTTCCAAAAAGATGTCATTAGTGAATGATAAATTTAAATTTATCATAAAATTTTATTATTAATAGAACTCTAACTCTAACTCCAACACCTTACTTTTAAGTAAATTAGACCGCCAATATGGCATTAACATAGATATTGATATTTTTTTAATTTGTAAAATGCAAACTGGTGTTTAGGCCGCAAATTTATTGCCAGATTTATGAATTACAAGTTGGTTACAATACAACCAGAGGAGCAAGTCAGGGAACCCAGCCCATAGAAATCCCCCGAGAGTCGCACCTCTCATCTGTGGGCACAAAATGAAAACGGCATTTAATTTAAGGACGGGGCCCGCAGACAGTATTCATCCTGTTTGGCGGACTTTTCCAAATTGTGCTGTTTTCTTCGCGTAACGGACACGTCCACTTCTATTAAACCAAAGAAGAGAGAGAGAGTGGGGCGGGGGGGCGGGTGTAACGTCTAGTCTACTTCCCAGCAATATTGATTTTTGGTCAGCCAAATAATTGCGAGCTGTAACGCCCAAACGGATTATTAGTTCCAATCGATACTAATTCTTTGCGTGGCCAAAAAAACATTTCTTTTGGTTTTGCTTTTCTGCTTCGTCAACTTCAAAATATCACACGATATTTCTTTATCTTCTATTTTCATCCATCAACTTGTTAAGGCTTGCGCACAGCACCTCAGTTTTACTTAATTATTTATGACCATATTTATTTAAACTTTGCATTAATTCCCACACAGGTCCATTTGATTGTTAATATATGCAAACTCCAAGCTTGGAGCCTAAAACCGATGGCACCTGCAAAATGAGAAGAAAGAAGGAAAACCAAGGATTAGAACACAGAAATGATTTAATAATTAAAGCGGGAAAATATTCACTAAAAAAGTCATGTGAATAATTTAAAGCAGCTTAGAAGGAAAATTTCAAAAGGGTTGATAAAGAGAATCGGAAGCTTGAAAAGTATGAGGAGGACCCCACACGGATGACCAAAGCAATATACAGTGGTGGCCAAAAAAATTATTTAATAAAAAAGAAGCAATGCACAGTGGGAAATACGAAGTAAATAAACTGGGAAAAGGGGAAAAACGATAGAAGGAGAGAGTGAACGACGCGGACAAACGCCGTGGAAAAAGGAATTGAAGAGAAGGCGATATTGCCCGAAAACGGAGGTGAACAGCCGTGAAAACAGATAAAAGAAACGGAGCATTGAGAAACTTTGAGTAGTTGATTTGAACTCGTCTAATTTGCATAAGAATTCAGTTTATTATTTGATTAATTCCGTTTTAACTCTGATTTTACCGTTAATTTAAGTCAATTCAAAGTACATATCCTGCTTGAATTTTCCGGGTATTATATATGAGATTTATAGGAATATTTACAGAAATAGTATTTCCTGCATCAGATATTAGGGCTTCTCGGTCGTCGGATGATAGAAAAAGGCGACGTCCAGTCTGATCCGGTTGGTCCGAGCAAATCCGTCAGATCTGGCCCTGATAGGCCACGACCTGGAGATGCCGCTGCGATTGCCCGTCGTCATGGAATTGGCAGATCCGATGAGCGTGGCAGGATATGACGAGCTTATTACAACTCGACAAAATCAGGAATCGTCTGCTCTGGACATCACTGACAATCTGCTCGGCCGAGGCTGGAAATCGGCACGCCGCCTCTGCTGGTGAGAGGAAGGCCGGATCAGAGCCGCCAAGGCTCGCTTCACCAGATCTCCTTCGACGCTTCCGATCCTCACGAGCGAGTTCGTCATAGCGGACCTCCTTGCGTTCAACCTGTTCGGCGAGTAGCTCATGCTGGCGGAGGGGGAGTTAGCGCAGTTCTTGTGGAGACTGCACCGAAATGAGCCGGGATGCGTCGTCGGCGAGCACATGCACGTCCGTCGTGGAGTCTTAGTTCCTCCGCCCGCCTTCACGGCCTGTCGGTTCCGCTGAGCGACCGACATCGACCGGCTCGGCGAGGTCGAACGGTCGAGAGAGAATCGCACGGAAGGAGCCGGCGAGCCGGGGCCGTACATGTTGACACGTGTCGGAGAGGCAGATCTTCGGAAGAAAGAGGATCCGGCGGAGGGGCGGGCGGCGAAGCCGGAACTGGAGGACGCGAAGCTAGATGGAGCCATGGATGCCGCAGACGGCGGATTACCGGAGTAGAAACGGCCGGACGGGGAGAGAGACCGTATCAGTGGACCACTAGACGTCTTTCTAGAAGCGGTTGCGGCCATTCCTACGCAACAGAGAGAGAACGCACGCTCAGGAAGAGAGAGAAGGGAGGATTTCTAGAGAGAGAAAAGGGATAACAAATTTTTTATTCGAAAAAAGGAGGGCTTGAGAAGTTAGTTCGGCAAACCCGGCTTCACTCAAGCTATGTATTTATAGCCAGGGCATTTTGGCAAGATATGAGATGAAAGTCTTCTCATCAATTTATCGCAACATTACTAATTTATCGTATCGTCGATGGTTTGGTAAATTAGGTTGAGCGGTTTTGCAGTCGAGTGGAGCCCTTTATTGTATTGCATATTTATTATTGTGACAGGACTCCATTTCATCCCTTTTATTATTATTATTATTTACATTTTTAGGGTTTTGTGCAATATATGGATTGGTGATAAGGAAGTGCTTGAGATTCCTAAGGCTCTTTCTGATCTATTTTCCTTGGATTCTTCCCCCTCTCTCATCAGACGTATTTGTGTCAATTCACGAAAACATAGGAGATTGCCTGCCGTACTTGCTTTTTTTTTCAAGGGATGAGACCTACGACAACTCACTGGAAGGAAGTAGGAAACAGATTTCGGTAGGGGCTACAGCCTCAAGAAACAAGAAGTGAAATTTAAAATAATGGGATATATGACCACTTTTTAATTTTATTTTCTGGAGATATCTCATTTTAAATTTAACCTATGTGGGTATTGATAGCTTTTGCTTAGTTATAAGAATGAAAATGCATACAGGAGATGATTTGTGGCACAAAATGGTGGGATATACGGTCACATATCGATTAAATGAAAAAAAAAACGTTGTGAGTTTATAAGAAAGTTTGGTATTATCAACTATCAGCTTAAGTTTTTAAGTGGAAATAGGTCCGATACCTTATTGACTCACAACACATTTAACATGGTATAAAAACTAGTTAGCTCGTATCTTGCCTGATTCAAGTCCAGAATCCGTGCTTGTGGTAAGTTGATATAATCTTGAATATGAAAGAAAATTGCCCGATTCATTGTCAATTGTTCTCCTCATCCGAGATTAGAAGAAAAATACCCGACTTGTAGACAGTTGTCAATGGTGGGTGTTTAATGACACGTAATAAAGTGGATCACGTTACTATATGAGGGCGGGTGTTGAAATATACGATCCTATATTAATTAAATGAAAAAAAAATATTATGTACTTATAAGAAGATTGAGTACCGTCATCTATCAGTTTGAATTTTTAAATGAAAATGAGTCCGATTTATTATAAGCCTCATAACAAATTTATCATAAGATAAAGTGAAAGAAAAGAGAGAAAAAGGGGGATAAAGCTCGATTATGTACTGTAAATAGAAAATTTCGAAGTGCAAGTGGGTGTGGCCAATCCGAGTGAGTGAGTGAGAGATAAGAAAAGGGGAAAAAAAGAGGAAAAGAGAAGGAATCTAATAAAAATTAAAGGGAAAAAACTTGAAGAGCTAAAGACTAAAATGGGATCGATTCCATCAAAATTTACACGATGCTGGAGAAATAATGAAAATAAAAATCTTTATTTTAAAAAAATTGATAATTAAGATAGATCCGTTGGTCTGGGGGCCGGGGGGTGGTGGGGCGGGGACGCTGACAAGAATTGGTGATGGGTCCCACGTAGCTGTCATCCACCACCCGTAGCCGACAATGCCTGCCCTGCCCTGCCATGCCATGCCATGATAATGCTACCGAGAGGGTTTTTTTCTCGCCCTCTGAGGGCGATATAATAATAATAATAAATGACCCATAATGGCACCCTTTATTCTTATATTAAAAAATTTATTTTTTTAATGGATTAGTTTGATTTAAATTGGGTTGATTGATTATAGTATAATGGATCTAAATACTAATTTTTAACAATAAAAGGATAATATAGATCTCAGATTAAATTTATTATGAATATCACATCCCATTTTTGTTGAATTTGATGTGATTATGGGGAATTCTGTCGCTGCAAGTCTATTTATATGATTAAATATATTACACACATCCGTTAAGATTCGATGAGGCATGGGATCTACTAAAATACGGTGCCTCCATGAGTTTAAAGGATATATATATATATATAAGAGGGGAGAAGCTCAAGCTGTTGCAAACAGGCGAAGTTGACGAAAACGCTAGAAATAAAATACATCGGAACACATAACAAAAACATAGTAAGTGATGCAATCCTACTAATTAATTTGTTTTCTTGAATACCTGTGATCATGTGCACTGTCATTAGATGAGCACAGCACTGATTGATTCCTAACCTATTGGTTAGGAGCTTGTAGTTTTATCGACAGCTACAACAACTGAAGTTGGTTTGAGTTTGGTCCAAACTTTAGGCTTTAATTAGGTGTTGGGAGGTACAATATTTATGTGGAAATTCAATGGTACATCAAATGAAGAAACAAAGTCCCCAAGACCACTCATTTTTATATGGAAAAGAGAGTGCGAAGGGGTTTGGTTGGGTTGGGTTGGGCATGTGAAGACGTGTTATGCAACCACACAGACACACACTTTCTCTTCAATTTTTATAATCGGAGGAGGGGCTGAGGTGTGCGATGCGCACAAAATTAGTGACTACTAGACCTGCCTCGATCGCAGACAAGAAAAATGACAGAGGATTAATCATGGACAGACAGACACTCTTCTTCCCTTCACTTCCTTCAGTTAATCGTCCTCCCAGCTCCAAATCATCTGTATAGTATTATTATGCGTGTCAGGTGCGATGACTGCATATGTTCAACTGATGGATCAATATATGTCTGCTTCGGTGCTGATGTGTGCGAGGATGGTATTCATTTGTTGAATATCGATTGGAAGAATTTACCCAAATAGGGCTACATGGTAGGCGTACGTGTGATGGTTTCAATCTATGCTTCTACGACAACACGGTTTGTTTTTATGCATAATAAGATCTCATATCGATCAATTGAGAGAATAAAATATAGATTTATAAGATAGTCGGATACCACCACTTATCAGTTTAGATTTTTAAGTAAAAATAAGATTAATTCCTTAGGAACTTATAATAAATTTAACAATTTTATAATGGGAGATTCATTTTATATATTGAACCATAGACGCACATCAAATATCGCACAAAGGGACTATTTGTCTTAGAAAAGGTTAACTTACTTAGGCAAGAAGTAAATTATTTAGCTAGTGTTGTCTAAGCTACGGAAGTGTAGTTTTGGATGAGTTGGCAAAAAGGATGGTTGGTCTTTCTCACAAGCAATTAATCCCTACCCCTATTGCATCCTTCGCAAGTTTACCACTAAGAACAAATCAATTGTCACGACAGCTGCAAAAGTGATGAGCTAGTTGGAAAAAAAAAGAAAAAAAAATAGTTTAAGTGGAATATATATATATATTATAAATCATAATAAAGGATCGAAAGGGATTTGATTGAGATTAGGCTTAAAAGATTTTTCTCCATCTCTTTTTCGATTATTAATGCTATCATCATCATCATCATCATGGTCATGCTCCCTTAGTGCTAAAGAAAGGTTCATGCATCATATCATTTCTGATTCTTCTCCTCCGTTGAGTCCTGAGTCTTTTTGAGTTCTTAGGAGAGAGCGGAGGAGATAAAAAGGATGAAATTAAAGAATAAGAAGATATGAAAAATTTATAAACAATAAATTGATTTAGAATTTTTAATTGGAAGTTGAAAAGAATTGCACTGGAATAGATAGGGGTGGAAAATTTATGGAAGTGNATAAGATAATTTAATAAATAATAATAATATCGAATTTACATATGATATTGGATATATTTTACTAAATTTAAGAGAGATAATCACTCTTTATATATTCTTACATTTATCATGATCGAATGTAACTATACCAAATTCTTATTTATTTTTTCGGTCAGAATCTTTACCCGGGATGCTACATTAAATGTGCACTTCATGTTGGGTTCGGTGGCAGTTTAAGAAGAGACAAATAGGGAGTTTCCATTACCAAATCAAAAATACAAAAACAAGACCAAAGGGGGGTTTTATAGACATCCATCATTTACGAACTTTGGTTTAGAAATTCCACAGTATGCAATGCCTCCCATACTAATATAATTGCAAGTTCATTAATGAGTTTGTTAAGATGGTATTCCACCTCATCGCTTCACTTAAAGTTAAAAGTGGTAAATTTTCATTTGAATCCTATAATAAACACCAAGAGTTCCATAATTTTTTAATATTTTATAATCTCAATATGCACTATCTTAATTAATTGATTCATCAATGTAATACATCAATTATCAACAAAAAAAAAAAAACTTTGATTTAGAAATTTTAAATAGCCGTTCATCATAAGGATACGACTTTAAAAAAAATCAATAAGATTCTCAAAACACATGTACATTGTCTATATACGAATTCGATGGACCACGAGCCCCCGGAAAATAATGAGGAGACTGAGTCCGATTGCCATGGAGACTAAGCAAAATAATAAAGCATGATCCAAGGTAATCCAATCTATTGCACCTAAAGAGTACAAATTCTGACCGAGGCTAAAAAAAAACACACTGAGATTATTTTTCAGACTTTAACTGTCACGGTCTTAGATCGGTTATAGATTAATTATTTTTTTTAAAAAAATTAATAATGAGAGTTGAATATCTTGTCTTGAATCTTAGATTCATAGGAGATAACCCTCGTATTGTAATCGAGATATATTGGCTACCTGAAAAAGGATGTAAAGCTAGGCTCGACTCTTGAGCCATGCACGGTGTGGGGGGGTGCAATACTGACTCCTATCTCATCAATATCAATAATGAAGAAATGTGTTAGCGGAATGGGTCTCTAACGAGATGCATGGTTGGAATTTCTCAAACTTCATCCGCTCAGCGCCGGTCCACGCCTTCAGCTGACCAATGTTCCCTTGGAACCACTCGGATCCTTGCATCTGTATGGGGTGAATTGAATTGCGGTTGCCCCATCTTGCTGGGCTCCATGTTACTGCCATGAAAACTCAATCTCGAGTCCGCCTCGATACCGTCAACACGCCATAGCCGACTCTCCACGTGCCGTTGAAAATATCAAGTAGTTTGAGAAGAGAAGGCTAAGTCGATAGTCGTCAATATAAAGTTGAGAGAGATTTGATGGATCGAACCTGAACCATTATTTCAAATCTTTTAANATTCGTCAGTATAAAGTTGAGAGAGATTTGATGGGTCGAACCTGAACCATTATTTCAAATCTTTTAAGACGGTTCCACGAATTTTTGTTCTTCTTCTTCTTTTTACTGTGGATGTGTGTGTTGGATTTAATGGATTTTGGATACTTGTACATATAAATTATGTATTGTATGTACATGGAAGTCCGACAACAACATATGTTATTTGTAATAATATCAAATTAATCAAGGCAGGTCGAGAAAACAATGCACAAATCAGTCCACCTTCTACGGAAAGCGAGGTGAAGTGGATATCGATGCTTCCTTCCTGCAGAAGTTAAATTGCATTAATAAATAATTAAGTTCTAACGTCACCATATCTCGATACAAAAATAAAAACTTTACCTCAAAGTTATTTATGTTGTCCAGTAGTTGAACTAACCGAACCTACTAAATGAAAATCACTTCTTCTTCTTTTTTTCTGAATAATAATTAACATAGATTTGGCATATGTTAATATCCAAGAAATTATGTCGCCTGGTGATCTTTCTCAGTAACTCAGCTCAAAGCAACACGGTGGTCGGAATTTTCTATCCACTATCATCGGATGATAATGCTGATCAATGGCAAATACGATAATGCCAATTGGAGGGGACTGTCTCGACTGGTGTGAGCACGTTGTGGGTGCCCTCCGAGTCATCGATCGGGCTGATCCAAAAACTGATCTTTTCAAAAGGTTTTCACCTCGACGGGCGGCTAGTTCGTGGTTGGTCATGGGGCTTCCTAATTATAACTCGGTTGATAAGTAAAAGTCGCCTACTTGAAGATGAACCGCATCAAATATCTCTACTTTGCCAATATTGCCTATTTAATGATTTCTCAGGCAATTCATACTATCATCGTGGCAGGAGGACTTGAATTCCACATCCCTCCCTCCTACGAGTCAGCCGGCTTTTGACTGGTTTCCTCAGGNAAGCAATTCATACTACCATCGTGGCAGGAGTACTTGAATTCCACATCCCTCCCTCCTATGAGTCAGCCGGCTTTTGACTGGTTTCCTCAGGTCAGCGAATCCTCATCCTTTAGTTGAAGCCATGTCCGCAACTTCAATCACGGGTTAACCAGCACGCGCAGACAATCCACATCCCCAGTTGAATCCACGATCAGTTGCTGCAGCCGTCTAACGAAATAGGACCGGGCACAAGATCATACTCACGGAGGCCCATATCGATGTTATTATATAGCAGTGCTTGATAAGGCAGGCATGTAAACTTCATACGAGACGCGAATGTTCAGGCGTAAGAGTGATTTCAAAAAAATAATCAAGAAGAAGAAAAAGAATGCATTGACTACTTGTAGGTTTCATCATGATATTTCACTTTGAACCTACTACTTCTAGATCATGACCGTCATCACAATACAAACCCCGATCAAGTACTATACAGCTCAACAAAGTTCTAGTGAAAAGTGATCATGGAACATAAGTTCCACCACCATTTTGATTGAGATTCATGATAATGTACTCGAAGGGATTTCAGGCCTATCAACAGAAGAACCACATATGATCTATCACTCAAAGTGTAGCCGATAAATACTAGCCACAGTCATCTTAATCACTCGAAAGAGATTAGGTAGGAGATTCACAGCCTCTCATGGGCCTTTCTCACGATCCTGAGGAGGCCGGTGCTTTGTGTAAACCCGGTGCCTCCTCTCTCGGGCATAGATGACCCAGAAGATCAGAGAAAGCATCACAGCGGCAGAGACCATCACCAGACCAACATAGATCCACTCAGTATACTTCCGAAGGCCTGGACAGTGATCTACGCTGATGCCAGAGAAGGTCTGGCGCACGAAGGTGCAGTCTTGGAGGCCAACGAGGAATGGCCCATAGCGGTAGAGCCCATAGCTCACATTCACAGCAGCAGTGGTCTGGTTGTAGATGTCTGGGGTCAGGCGTCCTGTGGTTGTGCAGATCCCAGCCGATGAGACCTCACATCTGTAGTTCTTCCACACCTGCTCAGAAACAGATACAGAAGCTAGGTATGATGAGCAAACAGAACAAGCAAACATAACATACTGGATTGCTATTTGGAAGAAACATTGGCTTGTAGAGCATCTTGCAAGTGCAGCTGATTATAGTTTAGTTTTCTTCACAAACATCTGTGTGAAGGTCTAAGGATTGGGGGGGTCATCCACTCCTGTTTTGACAGTATGCATGCAACAGACTCAAGAATTTTATTCCCTTCAACAATTCAAGTGGGAAAAGCACATTCCACCGTTTGTAGCAGTTTAAAAAGCACAATTAACAATGACATTACCTGTGAAGCATTATTAAAGTCAACTTCGCCTGGAGCACATTGACGGTCTGTGAGATCAGCGTTGAATGGGTTACATAGGTTCGGAACCAGCGGGCCAGACTGATTGTAATACAAGGGTTGAGCCTGAGGGGGGAAGTTCCGGTTTGAGATGTTCACAATGACCCCATGCACCACATTTACTAGCTGGTACGTTGTGTCCTTTGTCCGTAGCAGGGTCTCCTGGGCAGTTGCATTATCCACGCATGGGATTATGTCGTCCAATGCTGTGTGGGCGGTTGGGTTCTGGACCCACTCATCCATGGAAACACATGCATCTGCAATTACACTAGTAGCCCCCGAAGGGAAAATGTTTTGAGTACATGGAGACTAACTATTGGTACAATCTCAAATTTCTGTTTCTGATACACAAAAGTTATTGCAGGCTCCCTTCTCCTTTAACATCCTCCTTTCAAAAAATGAAGAAGACAAACTTTCGTCAAATGGAAATGACAAACTGATCTCAGCTATTTTCTGACTTAAAAGAAAACTGAACACATCTTTCCTAAAAAGATGAGGCATTACTTTCTTCTAGAAACAGAATCTTCTTTAATAGAGAACAATGCTCCTGTCATTTAAAAAGTCATCATCTCAGGGACAACGAAAGATCTTAGAACTAAACAACCACCACGGAATATAAGATAGTTACTACTTACTTGTGTAAAAGTAGAAATACTCCGCACAGGATAAATGTTCCAGCAACTAGAAACCAGCCAAGGATCACCAAGCTGCAATGAGTTTCAGAAAAGTCTTACTCAAGCGAGTTCCCTCTGCCTGATGGAAATTTCATTACATGAATGGAGAATTACTTCACTTACGTATACACAAGGCATTGCAATCCAAGCACAGAGAACACTGCAAGAAAATACATGTTGGAGAAAGAGAACAATCAGTATCTATCACCTGTTTCCATCCATCTAAAACGTCCATATATATATGTATATTATAAAATTCCATCAGAAATCTCATGATTGCTCACATTAATTACTATAACTAACATCAACTAAAAAATTGTCTTTGGAAGCCCTAAAATTACATTTTTTTTCCCGCTGAAAATGGCTAGTTAATTAGTGCTACAAGGAAAACTTTAAGACGGTTCTTTGTTCAACATTTTTGTTTTTAGAGAAAAACTGCTTTTCAAGAACAAACCACCAAAATGCTCAATTGAGCAGCAAGAAGAAATTAGAAAACCAACTTACAGAATCCCATAAATGCCAAGAATAGCATAACAGCAGCAACAATAATGAGGGCCAACCTCCTGAAAATCACGGAAAAAGAATTAAAAGAATTCTTCTAAGATAATCAAATACTGAGAAAAAGAACAAAAATCATGACAACTCAAATCGAAATGTTTTTAAGGATTTAAGAAATCTTACACTGCATCCAGGACATCTTGTATGTTTTCCGAGTTATCACTTGTCTGGCTAGAAAGAGTAGCAGCTGAGGAATTTATCTTTGTCTTCACGTTATCTATGTTGGTCTGGACACTTGATGGCAGAAACACAGCATCAACCCCTATGGCCTTTGCAGAATCAAGATAATTTGAAACATTCCTGAGGCTTTCAGCAGTTGTGTTGGCCTGTTTGACAATATAGTCAAGAGTGTCGATTGTGCTCCCATGGAACTTTCCTTGCCCAGTGTAAAGAACAATGCAACCGACTCTGCATCAATGGTAAGGGAAATCAGTGACAAGCTTGAATTGGAAGTACTTCATAGGATACATTAGGTACTGCTCTGGAGAGCAATTCTTTTGATGGACAACTAAATGATTTCCATTAATCTTGTTTTCTATTATTCCTCTTCTCAATAGAAAACAGAGGAATAAAGAAAAAAAAGATCATGTTATAACACAGTGGGCAGACAGTATTATACATTTTCTAGAAATCATAATGCAGTACATTTTCCCTGTTTTCTCTAATTTTTCAAGAAGAGAACTGAATGGTTCCAGTTCCCTAGAACCAAAGAACTGCCTTGTGTCTGAAAAATGTCGTAACACTGTTTCAGTTGTTTACAATGGCATACTTGACTCAGAATATTCCAGCAAAATATGTGCAAGACCCTGTTCTTCTAATGCAAGATATATCAAATCACAGAGGGGAAATATGTCTTCGTTCGCTTATAACAACTAGGGATAGCGATCCAAAAATCTTGGGAAAACAATTCATGTATCATGGCTGCAAACGAATTTAATGAACTGATTCCCACAAAAATGACAGCTTTGCAACAATTTGTAACAGAAAAAACTAGCAAAATAAAGCTGCTACTGCATTTTCAATCAAGAAACTAATGCTTCAAATAAAACTCACATTGCAGCAACCGTGAAAAAAATGAGGAGGAGGAGAGAGAGGGCATAAGCAGTCCTTGAGTAACCATAAGGCTCCCTCCGGCAACAGCAGTAGCAGAGACAAATGAAGGACAGAGTCAAACCAAAGAGAGCGAACCAAACAGCGGCAAGCACAAAGAATGGCGCGGCAGTGAAACCCACTGACTGCATTATTATCAAAGCTTAAACATCAGGCTCAGTGATAGACTTAAAAATACATCCAAGACATTACCCGAGAGAAAGACCGTGATTAGGCTCTCATTCCAGTAAAAGAACCTTTTCAGGAGATATTGCCTTCTAGCATATATCAGGATTATAAACTTTCCTTGAACAAAGTACGAACCAAATGAAATCACAGCCATGCATAGCAGACAACTCCAGTGAGCAAGTAAATCAGTCGAGCAAGAACTGTAATAGGTCATGTAGGATAACAATTGAAACCGTTGTGTTCAAATTAGCCATATTGACTAAACATAATAACAAAGATTAATCAAAGGCCACTAGCAATATCAATGAAGAGATAACCTTCTCAATATCACACGAGTTAAACAACTCGTGCAACATCCTGAACACAACTTAATTTGATAAGCGTCATATGGCAGAAAAAAGTACTTTGAAGTATAACACGAGCTGTAGAGAGTTCCTCCCCATGAATGAAAATAAATGACAGATTTCACATGCACTAAAAGTCACTGTAATCAACATTGAGATTAGGACTCACGGCCCAGTAATGCTTATTGCTGATATTCCATCCACCAGTGTAGATTTTAAAATTGTTGAGAGGGTCTTCTCTTCGGGTCCTCTTTGCTGCCAAAATAAGAGAGGAATTCTGTGCGCTCTCGTCTGCAAGATGCCTTCTGGTGTGCTCCGAAATAGACAAGCCATCCCCACTATTTTCTGCAACAAAATAAACATGTACTACAAATAAAATTAAACGATCTGACCCAGTTCCATTAATCAACGCACTTAAAATTGCCGAGGAACCCTTCATACAAGAAGCTAGAGTTTCGCAATAGATCTATCACGAATGTTCTCACTGAATCAGAGATTTCCACCCCAAAATGAATAAGAA
Source organism: Sonneratia caseolaris (assembly GCA_900006705.1). Lineage (NCBI taxonomy): Eukaryota > Viridiplantae > Streptophyta > Magnoliopsida > Myrtales > Lythraceae > Sonneratia > Sonneratia caseolaris. The sequence goes on along the minus strand of CXYZ01013298.1, from coordinate 242,223 downwards.
AATTTATTGTTTCTGTTCAAATTTTTTGGATTTTAATTAGCTGAGCACTTGTAAGAAAATCCTTTGAGACAGAGCCAAAGAAAAGGAAATTTCCTTGAACCTATAGCTACCGTTAACGTTAAGCCAAATAGAATAACCAATTACTTTAGATTGAGAAAAAAAATTAAGACCAAGACAATGCCTTGCCAGAGAATACAGAATGGAAACAACGGAAAACTGCATCTGCAGTTATTCCCTCCATTACACATTCAAGAAACCATGCAGTGAAAGCACAAGAAAGAAGAAGCCGTCCGGTAATTTCACCAAGGACATCAAGATAAATGAAAGGAGTGTCCCTTGTTTTCTGCAAGAACAAGAAAACCCATTTGCAGAATTCTACACTTGCTCTCATGATTATATTTTATCTTTTGGCCCAGTGAAATGACGAGAGCTTTTCAATTACGAATGGATTAAGAAAAGAGGGGAAGTAGCAAAAATTAGCAGCAGCAAAACGGGAACTCTGGGAACGGCAAGCTGCATTGCCGGTGCAAATGACTACAGATAATTTAATTAAAATGAAGAAAGCTAACAGACATCCTGTTTGCCCCGAAATCAATGACAAGGAACATTCTTCCAGTTATTTTTTATTTTCTCTTCTTTTTTTTTTTTACCTGGAAACCGTAGGGCATTCTCGGAAGGATGAACGCGAGAGCTTCTAGTATCGAATGAGAAGATTGAAGGGAAGAAGAGGAGAAGGGAGAAGAGGAGGGGGATGAGCACGGAGGATGGTGGGTTCAATCTGAAACTCCCCATCGTTCCTTCGCTGCTATGTTCCTTGCTCTGTTCTTCTATTGTCTTTCTTTCTTTCTTTCCTTCTTTCAATCATACACAGCACTTGTCCATCGGGAGAATATAAAGTGGAGATCTTTGCAGGCGCGATATTTACGTTTTGAGTAAAGAGAGAGAGAGAGAGAGAGAGAGAGAGAGAGAGAGCGCGTGTACTCTGTCGGTAAGAATGGTAACCACTATGCCCTTCTTCTTTCTCTGAGTCTGAGCCTGAGCACGAAGAATAGATTAATCCAAAATACCTTTACCACATACATGTGGCAACGTGTAAATCTCCCCCCAGGTGTGGGTGGCATAAATGGCAGACAATTGCGCACCCAACTATTCTTACCTATTTACTCAACTAGAAGTGAGCCCATATCATTATTTATCATTACTAGCCCTTTTTATTTCTGATTATTTGCAACTGCAAGTCCCGTTGTCGTGCCAAAGGTACACGACAGACAAGCAAAAATTGATGAAGAATCATCAGTCACACCAGGGGGAAGTGGAATTTTGTGCCGGACCGGGAGTAGTGGGAGGAGGACGTTTCTGTAATTTTAGATTCATTTTAACAAAGTCATCAGACCCCACCCACTACACAGTGTGACCCTCCTGTCATATCAGATTCTCTCTCTCTCTCTCTCTCTCTCTCTCACACAATGTCTCTATCTCTACCTCTACCTCCTCAAACACATTTTGAAAAATGTGCGATGCCAAGAACGTGGCGGTTCCTCCTAACACAGAAATTTTACTCTTTCTTTCCCTGTCTCAACCGACTTTGAGCTTATTTTTTTATTAATTAAATAATAATTTTTTTATTATAAGATTTTAAATTTTAAATAAAGAAGAAATATTGGTTTAAATCGGTAGATTTATATGATTAATAATAGATGATGTGCTGTCGCAGACTATTTCAACCTCCTGATTTATAAGAGCGTATCCCAGTTGTCGTTGTCTCGTTTAGCCGGGTGTAGGTAAGGATTAGATTACTGGACAGTAGATATCCGGGGGAGACTGTTTGCTTAAGCAATGTGACTTGCCGTCCACTTGTACGCATATTTCCCTGTTCAGATTAGTTTTTTCTTTGGGGGTTAACTGGGTATTTTCTTAATGTGAGAATAACAACTAATTCCATTATTTTTTTTAAATAAATTAAATATGTTATTTTTAAATTTTATAAATAAATAAAATTTATAATTGAGATAATTTTATTTATTAATATATCGTAAGTTACAAACTTACATTTTCTGCTGCTGAATGTCAGCTCCAATCCTGAAAGGGCTCAGCCCCCCATGTTGAGCTCACGAGGTAATGCCACGGATGTGTCACGATATCCTCCTGATGGCTATCCATCCGTGCGATACCAAAAAAAAAAAAAAATCAATATTCAACACAGAAAGATATAAATGAGAGGCCCGACCTATCCGTTTCAAGGATAAGCATGCCGACCTGATTGGAATCGATAGATGGAAATTTAAGAAACGTGCCATTCTATGTGGACTCGTTGCCCAATCCATGTGCATATTTCAAGAGGTTCATTAATTAATTGAGAGTATGTTTGGTTAGGTGTAATTCACAAGCTTTTTCCCTGGAAAATTTTAAGATTGCACCTAACTTTACACTGTTTAGATGGTAAATGTACCGTATTTCAAGATATTCAGATCAAACTGTATTTACTTGGATCCTTATATCTTTCTTGTAATTTTTTTTACCGAGATAAATAGTAAAAAAGTTATTTTTATAAGTGCCCCCACATATTATCGTAATTCATTCCCAAATATTTTTACATTTGTACTCCCCACTCTCCTCATTCTCCTTTCCCTGTAAACTTTACGAATTTCTCGAGGCAGATGTGGGGGTTATATGTTAAATTTAAAATTTCCCCAATCACATCAATATTAAAATATTGTAATTACATGTACTCTCCCCGCAATTAAAAATATTTACAAAATACAACAGCATACGTGTTCCTCGCACGTTCATATTTGGAAAATTTAAATGTGCAATTTAAACAAATTTAAAATAAGCCTCAAATAGTTTAGTTCGATTACGGTTTGATAAGTAAGTATAATTGATTAGTTTAGTTATTAGTCATATTTTAAGAAAACATGAACTTGTTTGAAATTATGTATAAGCAAGCCATTTTGTTATTGAATGAGTTTTGAATTATGAGTTATTCAATTTTTTAAAATGATTTAAAATGAATGTTTTAATATTTTTATAGTTTTTGCCGGTTTACAACGGTTTTAAATCGATTACGGTTCTAGATAGGTTTAACCAGAAAATATACTGGATTAATTTCAGTTCAATAACCTATTTTTTAGACTAAATTTGTAATCGTCATCAATCCAATAAGAATGATAACATGCTGATTTTGAGCTTGCCCGACTTAGTTGCGAGTTTTAATAATTTAATTTCAGATTAAACCGATCTATTTAATGTCTCTAGCTTTACTTGAGAAGGATTGTGCTGGTAGCTTAACACTTAATCAATAGCTTTGACGATATATGATTATATTATATTCGTGTCGCTTGTAACCACTGTCCTCCCAATCAAACCGAACCTGGGGGGCCCCCACCACGCCCGCACGGAAAATTTAAAATCTCTGTTTGCTCGTAATGTGGGATCGACGCTCGCCATCATGTTCGAGCTTCCAACGGGTAGAAATCCATCAAAAGACCATTTAGTGAGTGAGTGAGTGAGTGAGTGCGTAAGAATATCCCTTCACGCGGTTTCTCCTGGGGAAATCATAGTAACCCACCGACGGCCATGAATAGAAACACTTAAATTACACTAATAAATCACGTCCAATCAGAGGATAGTTACTCTGATGTTGAAAATATTGTACAACATTAGGCCTTATCAACCTTACATTCAACTTGGCTCTACCAACAATTCAATTGCAAATGTAAATTTGAAAATACCATTACAAGCAGGCAAAAAATTGCTGTCTGAAATAAGTATACTGCACCGATAATGCAATAATGTCCTTAAACATCAAGACACTGAGTTGTATAGAACTGATCCATGACATTTATGGTCGAGTATGGTTCAACATCCGGTTGGTTCTATTCTTAAAAGAATTCCATGGACGCGTATGCATAGCTTACCTTCAAGCTGCTGCAAGATGAGCTTTGTTTTTTTTGTTTGGTACAAGTAAGAGAAATTGGCCGTTATTGCCAACTCATTGTTAACACACAAACACACACACACAGGTTACTTCGATAATAAAGTAGTTGATGGAAATCGGTTTCAAATTGATCGAAGCCTCTATATTCGATAGAAATTTCTCCATGAAAGAGGTAGCCTTCCCACAGAGGAAAATTTGCTTGGATAGCCTAACCACCCTCGAGAATCGAAAGCAAATGAGAGTGGGAGAAGATAGACACGGATCTTTCCTTGATCATTGCTAGCTTGGAAAAAGGAAGTCAGATCTTGAATTAATTTAAAAAGATGTAATTTTTTTTGTTATAAACTTCAAATTTTACCTATGAAGGAAAAGATTTTACTGCTTATAAGTTAAATTTTTATAAAACTGAATTGATTAGATTGAGTTGAATTTCTAAATATTAAGTTTGTGCACTAAAAATAAATAATGATACCATGTATCTAATAATACACTAAGATAAGGGAAGTTATTTGGTGTGGTGACATATAAAATATCTCAAGCTGATACTGATCCCCAAATTGCGAGGTCAAATCTGCAATGATCATGGAGACCGACGGTCACGATGCGATGCGACTCGAATATTCTCGGTTTCGTAGAGTGGTACTCGCTGTCACAATTGATTGGCCCCGCTCGTGCTTGCTCACGAATTGAAAATTTAGTTACTTACGGAATGAATACTTGCGAGTTAATTCCGCGTTAGGTGATGAGAGAGGAGGCTTCTCCGACAATACCCATCTGCATGTTCTAATGATAATTAGTGGAAAAGTAGAATATCGAATCTGGAAGTTGTGCCCTAATTCTTCTCCTTTTTTTTTCCCCATTTTCAGAAAAGACATTCCGAAACGCCTCATTTTATTTGGGTGTCTATTCGGTGGCAATTATTCATGTTGCTGTGTCGTCGATTCTATACTTGTAAGATATGGCATATATGCGTATATTTGGACTTTTTATATCCCATCAACACCTGATGTAATAATGACTAATCCTCTCGGGGAAGGCTTAAGGCTTAGGGTACAATTACTTCAACATGGCTGTACCATGTATGCAAAGTAAATTCGACTTATGGTAAATTACATCGACATCGAGTAATAAATTGATTTGGTACCCGTATTATGAGTAGCCTTGTACTAGACCAGTGTGAATGAGATATCAATAGGATATAGGATGAACACGGGAGATTGGCAGGAAAATGAACCAATGGCAGCATACCAAGGCATGGATCAATAGTACAGCTGCGCCATGATGCTGCCCTTGACACTTGTCAGACACAATGAGGAACGGCCCCGGTTCTTCCGAGAGATTATTATGCAGGTGAGATGATTGCAGGGCGTGAAAGAAAAAGACCATTTCTGATAATGGATAGAAAGGCAATGCTCGATGCTACTTGCCTTGCAAGAAGAAGTAGGTGAGAGGTGAGGTGCTAGAAAAATGGATTGAGGTTAAAGACCTTTGTAAATGAATAAAATGTATGATCAAGGAGTTTTTTTTTAAGTGGATCAATTATGTTACAATATATACACCTATATATGAATACACTCTAAAATCAGTGGTCCAATCAAGCTCATAAATTTTCAGGGGACCACATATCCTATTATGAAGTGTTTCGCGTTTCTACCTTCGGATACACCAGAGAAACAGTGAAAGGAGGGGCGACAAGAACATTGAAAGATGTCCTTTGTTTGATTGGATCCATTTGAAGATTGTCCTCTACATATGCTGAAGGCCCATTGCTGCTTTTGAATGCGAAATAAACCCAAAGAAAGTAAAAACAAAACAAAAAACAAATGAAAAATTGTGTCCAGTCACATGGCTGTAATGAAAAGAAGGAAATACAATGATCTGAGGAAGTTCTATCGATAATATTCGACCATGGATGTCCTGATCTATGATTAGGACAAGTGCCATTATAAAGGACACCTCCTCTCTCTCCATATACACAAATATTAGCTTAGGCTGCACCTACCTGCATACCAGGTGTGCAGCAGCCGTTCCTCATGCTACTAAGATCAATCAAGGCTCTTCGATTTTGAGGCCCAGAACTTCTCTGACGGTCGAGCTATTTGGGCTAGCTAGGCTTCATATATACACCCCCCACCCCACAAGGCCATGCTATATATACAACCCATCCTGAGATAAGATCATCCCAAAACGTTTCAAAGCCCAGTAGAATTACATCTCTCTCGTTGCCCTACTGGAGCCCTCTTTCCCATGTTGTATTTTATCCTTTGCTCACGCGATTCGTTTCAGTTCTTTCTTAGGGATTCTCTTCTCCAAATTACCAGTTGCACATGCCAATCGGATAAAGCTGTCGAAAGTTTTATATGTTTTAAAAATAAGACAAATAAGTCTTACAAGTTTTAAAACAATCGATTAAGTCCGATGTGCTTACTTTTACTACATATTGGAGTCGGTTCCATCACTTGACCTGATGGAAGTGCTAATGTGGTCATAATGGCATTATATTTTGCCTACATGTTAGCTTACGTGTTTCAATGTTGTTGACATGTGCACCAAATTTAACACATTTGTATCCATATTGACGAAATAGACTTCAATGTGTAACAGAACAAACATATAGAATTTGTTCAATCACTTTAAAACTCGTAAAAAAAATTATTTACTAAAATTTTAAAATATAAAGGACTTTCAGCATCTCTCTCTATACTAAACCTCGTCTCTTAAGTATGCTTTGCTTAGTGTAGAGAATTAGACCATAAGTGTGATACACATAATAATCACGTACTTAGATTTGTTCCACCCATTTTTTAGAGGAACAGTAAATTTAACTAATTTATATTCGAATAAAAATTGAATCGATAAAAAGTTGAAAATTCTCATAATAATGTGTTTTTTTAATTGCTTTCTAATATTCAAATTTGCGAATCGTTTTCTAATATTCAAATTTGCGACCCTCTTAAAAGGGGTGGGCACAGTGTCAATCTCAATTATTGAGTTCCAATTAATTTAGATTCAAATTAAATCAATTTATTATAAGGTAAAGTTTTTCTAATATAACTTTTTTATTTATAAAACTTTAATTCAAAATCTTACTTGTAATGAAGATATAAAAATCATATCAATTAATTTATTTATGTCAATCAACTTTTCAAATATAAATTAAATATTATTGGTTCACACTACATTATTTGTAGAAAAATTATCTAAAACATTAAAAAAAAGAAGAAGAAGAAGAATAAGAAATGGTGTAACGTCAATCTCAAGGTAACTATCATAAAAAAAAATGCGGGGGCAATCTCAAGGGAGCAAAAACTATAAACATTTCTATCTTACATGAATGTATGTACAGACATGAACATGCAAATGTGTGTCCCTGTGTGAAATTGTCCTTGGAAAATGCCTCAGAAGGTTAACATCAAATAATTGTACTGTGGTCGGTCGTGGAAGTCATTAAACAACAATCCACACAATCAAGCGGAAAATGCAAAACCCTAGAAAATCGTACGGCCCAATAACTCGGAATGTGGGAAAATCACGTGGTGGCATTAAGACAAGTCCCCCGACCAACTGATTAATTTTCTTCGTCCAAGAGAGAGAGAGAGAGAGAGAGAGAGA
>CXYZ01013298.1:196885-234245 GCA_900006705.1 Sonneratia caseolaris | reverse complement strand
GGGGGGGAGTACATAATTGAATAATCAGTCAAAGTACCAAATTTAGAATTGACATGAAAAATTAGGAATTGATGTTATTATACTTCTCGACTCTTTTAATAAGATTTTTGACTAAAATTAACAAAGAGGTGATCTATGGGGAATTCCTTTCCTTCTACTCATGTAGCTAGTGACGATGTCTTCCTCATCGGACGACATCTTGCTGGCTGATCTAGCACAGACATAGAGCCCACTCCTCTTCTTCCTAACGAAATTCCCAATGTTGCCTATTGCAGTATTGATATCCGGCCCAGATGATCCTGATGAGCAGCTCATCATCGGCTCGTCGGAGTCCACAACTGTCGAGTGTGGGGTTGTCTCTTCATCCCCAGAATGCATATCTTGTGGGAACAAGAAGTCGGGCCCAAGTCGTAAGGTCTTGCAAGGCCTTAAGTATGGCGAAAGGTCTTTCTTGTATTTCAGTAAATAGTCGACCTAACCAAAGGAAGAAAAAATTAACTAAATCGTATATATGGATACAAATAAGTTCGAATTAGAGCTCTTCTTTTTCCCTAATAGAAAATAAAGATTGTGATGTTAGCCCATGACAGCCCCCAAAGAGATCGATAAACCCCAAATTGCATATTGGATCAAATGCTGAAACCACCTTAATTAAGGGCATGCTAAAGTTCAGTGTAACAGTGGATTAGCTGATTGACCCAACGCAAGCTGAAAGATGACAGGTATATCTTGAGAATGAAAAATTTTAGGGTTCTCTGGACTGTTAAGTAATTTCTTGGAAGAAATCATTCATATGATTAGACTTAAAGAGAGAGAGAGAGAGAGAGTCGACCATCAGAGAAGGTAAAAATCATTTCACCGAAAAACAGAAAAAAGGTTTAGTAAAATGTCATGGCTTCACCTTGCAGCCTAAAGAGCAGTGAATAAAGGGTTCTTGGAGGCTTCTATCACATGAAGTGCAGTAGTTTCCTGACCCTTTGAACTGTCTGTTTTGTGGTCTCTTCTTGATGAACACCACCTTGGCGCTGTTAATTGTGTAAGCCTAGAAATAGGTGATAATCAAGAGGCTAGGAATTAGATTTTTTATTTCCGGAGATTTCTGAAAATTGCGGTACAAGTAGCGTCAAAGCTCAAGAGATACCTGAACGTAGGAGCAGTCAATGAGCTTCTGGAGATCTTCAAGCCGAACAACATCGTGGTAGACATAACGTCGGATTTGGAGGAGCCGATGGAAGCGGTGGCTGGGGATGCAGTGGGGACAGATGCTGGTGCAACAATCTAAACAGCAGACGTTCTTCTCGTTCTTCTTTGCATTCTCATGGTTCGAGCAACCTAGAAAGAACTTTTGTGTGTAGAGCGCATCCAGCCATGCGGGAACATTCTTGAAACCCTAGAAGAGATCAGAATTGTGTGAGTCATCATCAATTCAGGAATCCCAAGCATAAGTATTCCACAGAGAGAGAAAGGGGGGGAGAGAGAGAGAGTGTGTTACCATGGTTTGTGATCTGAACGGGCAAAGCTAGACAGAGAATTATCAGAAAAGCTACCCGATATGATGCAACCACACGAAGAAAGTGAGAGGAAAAACTGGGTCTGGGGGCATTGACATTAGGGTATTTATGGAGACAACACGAGGTTCGAAAGTTTGTATGTTGTTTTTCCTTTGAGAGTGACACTAAACAAACGATCTGATTATTCTTTTTTATTCAAGAACAAACCAGTCATTAATTTATATGTCTTATTTAATAATACGTAAAACATTTTCATCGTACACCATATTTTTCGAGAATTGGCAATTAGACAGCCAGTAATCATTGATAATTAGGGTTCGGGTCTGTCACGAATTTAGATATCTCGTGCGGGAAAACACTGTTCAAATTGGAAGATCTTCGGGTGCACTTGGGATTATTTTGACAAATTTTCATGAAAAGTGAAGATGATAAAAAGAAAGTTTGATAACAGGGGACCTTATAATTTAACCTAAATTCCTTTAATTTGCTTCCGCATCATCATGCTAGCCCGAGTCATAATTCTGAATGTTATAACTCCTTCGCTTTTTAAGATATTTCATCGAGGAATTGATGTGAAATAAACTTATTCCCATCAGACCTAACTTGACATGTCCCAATTTGGAGGCTAGAAAGACCAGGAATTTAGTAATAGCATACGAGGAGCAGAACGTGGGGGCTGTTACCAGGTCCCCCATTCCCTGCAATAACACTTTTAAAATTATTTCTTATTATAATATAGATCTTCTAAAAACATTTATTATGATTTTATTTATTGGATATTTTCCTCGTCTTCTTCTTGTTTTGGAGATCTATGGATCGTGAAACTACAATAGCTGCAACAAATTTTCATCGGATCAAAATATGAAGTGAGTCGTAATTCAGTGTTTTCACGGGTCCCCAATACAAAGACCTTTCATATTACAATCTAAAATATTAATTTATATAATAAGTTTTATAACCAAACAATATACTATTTAAAATCAAAACGGTACATCGAAAATTTCCTCACTGCAAATGACTCATTAATGGAAGGAAATCGGCCCATAATTTTGCCTGTCTGTGCGTGAGACGCATCACGGAATTATGGCGGCTTTCCTCGGGTTAAGACATCTAAGTGTGTAATTTCTATTGGTGATTTAATTTCATAAAACATAACCATAATTACAAATCTTAATTGAGACAATTAGGGGATTTGATTTTTGCACTCCGAAATGAAGCCGACATGTGATTCTTTCTGGCAGCCCAGAAGCTCGCATCATCTCACTGTTCAGCCATGAGTTCAATACGGTCTCACAATTCGCACCACGACCCTAAAGTTAATTTGAACCCAATAAAGAAAGAAAGAAAAACTTTCATGCGACAGGCAAGTCAGATATAACCGACATATGCGATGTCACCCATATGCATGTTCAAAACTAGCCAGCATCTCGAAGGAGAAAAATGGCAAGATTTGCAGTGTACAGTCAACTTCAAATCCTAAGAATATAAATTATCTGAGCAGTATATTTAAGATGAATAATCGAAGAGGAAAATGGTAGTTTATTATTATTATTATTATTATTAAGGACAATGATCAGAATCCATGACCATGATGGTGATTATTGACATTTTTCTTTTGAATATTTCATGGAATTACGGTCATATGGTGTCAATAGTGACACAAGACATCTTGCGATAATTTTGGTGTTGCAAAGTCAAATTTCCCAAACATATTAATCAGAAGAAAAGACAATTCGGGGCGGTGGTGCTCCTTCTTCCACCTAAATCAAATAAGTCATAAATTTAAATATTGTGAGAAGAATTTTATATCTCCACTCAATTCTATTTTATATGAAATTTATACGAATTTTCCTCACAGCTTGAACATGAAAAAAAAAAAAGGAAAAAGGTATGTATCCAATGAAGCAAATGTCTTCAATTTTCAAAGGATTACTATTATCCAACATAATGAAATTAAATACGCAAGAAGATGATACTTGTGAATTTCTTGTTTTTGCTTGAGCAATTATAGAATACAATAGCTAATGGACTTTCAGTTACCAACAACAGGGTTGATTTAGTGTCTATTTCTAATGAAATAGACTCTCTCTGTGTCAGTCTCATATCTAACTCTTGACCAGAGGCTTTGAGTGGCAGGCATTACCTGTCGATGCATTATGCCGGTGAAGATGGCCTACTTGAAGGGTCTCCTAGAAGGGGTTCGACTGAATTTTGAATCGGGACAACTTTTACAGTTGCACCCCACATTAAGTGGGTGTAGATCGAACTACTGCCAATTCATTTCCACGAGGACTCGCATAGAATACTTTAAATTTTAACTGGAAGCGTTTGCCAAGTTAAATGCAGTCAATTGATTCTCTCTGCAGCTTTATGGATCCAAGAATTCAAAATGAACACTATATCTGCCAAAAAAAAAGAAAGGAGAAAAACTGTCTCATTAGCTTTAGTGCATACAATTATTATAATACTAATAATTCTCTTTTTCACCGGCCAATTAAAGCAACCGTCACATTTTAACCTTCACTAAAGATGTTTACGATCTCAAAAGAGAGAATAGGAAAAAGGGATTGGAGAAATTTTAACTGTAAAAATTAAATTTAGATTAAAAAAATCATTGTACTAATATGTTTTCTAACTTGTATTTGTTTCTCCGAATCAAACCTGGTCCATTTGATTAAAAGTGTTAATCTGATACATAGACTGACTTAGTCAAGACCACCTAAAATAGGGCAAATTCAAAATTTCACAGCAAAATCCAATTGTGTATGATGATCCACTTAGTGTGTAAATCGCACGAATTATAACAATATCTAGGACGTCCTTTTAATCTTTTCCGAAGATCATGGTGCTATTAAAAGCTCACCAGACTGCCTAACCCTAAATTGTTAGGGGCAGAATTCGTTCCGAATCCGCCACAATTTCTGGAAGGAGTTACGTATTATGGGTGGCAGCAGCACCAATAGAAGTGGCCGAAGGAGAGCAAAGGCAAAGGACATCCACAAGGAAACCCGGTTGCCGGGGAATCAAACATGGCAACATTCAGCCAACCACTCCACTTCATGAAAAACTGTGCTCCTTTTCTCTTTTCTACCTCCATAATTTTATCACAATCAATGTTTGGCTTTTCTTTCCCTCTCGTTTTTAGTTCTCCATCCTCCTTCCTCTTTGGAGAGGCAAAAACATCTCATTTGAGCACCAGAAATGGCAGATCAGATACAATGACGCTTCATTAGGATTAAAAATAAAATGAAGAGCCCTAATTGGTTGCTAATCTTGAGGAGACATTGCTTGTTGTGCCTTTTATCTGACCAATGCCAAATCTTGGGGTTTGATGTATGGCATAGCTGCGTTTAAATGAGGTGGATGCCACATCTCGAATGATGTATACTAATATATATATACTGCAGAGTAAAACGGCTCTCACAAGATTAATGTTAAACCAACTGAATTGTTGTCAGCAAAGTTATGATGAACCGGTAATTCTAAACAGTATTACATGCATAAAATACTACCAAATAAACGAAACGTGAGTATGAATAACTGGCACAACAATGAACAAACACATAACATCTACCGCCGTTATGTTGTCTCGACTGTGCCAAGAAGAAGAATAATATCAGACAATTCCAATGACATCATTATTATTTACGCACTTAAATTATCGTAATAATTTAAATAAGACACTTCAAGGTAAATAACAAAATGAAGTCAATAGGTGCACTAATCTCCAATCTCACTTCCTCTCACTAAAATCTCTCGGAACAACAAATACATAATCTTTATCACAAGGTAATAATTAAGGCACTGGATGAGGGTGTTTATTCTTAGATAATTTGGGTAAAAGAAAAAGGTTATTTCGCTCTCAGCGAATAATTTATCGACGACATGAAATTGATCGCATATATAACCTAACAATTCAATAAGGAAAACGGAAACAGGCAAATGAACTAATACTTTATTTACCTCGAGAAATTTAGTCTCAATTTACTAACGCCTACCGAGAAGTATAAGGACACAAGCTGGGCATAAACAATTGTGTCTTGGAAGACTATATAATATAGCTTTTCTCATGATATAGTATACTACTCCTTGTAAGGGGTCTCATCGGAACTTGACCCTCTGCCGGTAGAGGCTATCGTATTTTATTATGAAGGAGGAAAAGCCCTAACCCACCTTTCCTTGTTTTGTTTCATAAGGGACAGAACACAGATTAGGGGTCTTTGCCTTCACAGAGAGACAAAAGTGGGTGCTTTGAGAGCCTATGATATATCTACATATTTTAAGAGCTCAAGCGTATCACCACACATTCATTGATGCAAATTAAAATAGAGATTTATTTCGAATACTATTAAGATTATGCAAAAAAAAAGGTGAAGATTATAAATGAATATTTTATTTGTAATAGAATTTTTCTGGGTTTATAGTGACATACTGCTGTGTTTTGATTTTGTAGATACATACATATAAACACATATATTTCCTCTCTCTTTTAATTTCTAGCTAGAAAACAATTGCTCTCCCAAATTACATTTCTTTTGGAAAATAAGATTGTAGGATTAAACTGAACGAAACGGGAAAAATCAGATCGTGATCCCCAAAGACAGAAAAAAAAAGAGAAAAAAAAAGAGAAAAGACAAAGAAAAACAGAAAGATGAAAAAGATCAAACGTGGGCTTTTCTCTACCAGCTAGAAATGTAATTGGTATAAAATTCTTCGTAATACTGATCACAAATAAGACAACGAGAGTTTAGTCTAATTGACATTCATCTCAAATTCTCATTCTTTAACTCTCACGGATCTGATCACAATAATACTTATTCATAGAATTTTTTTATATGCCTTTACTTTTATGATATATATATATATATGTGCTATAGCCTTATTCCACGGCAGTAGACTATGGTAAAAGCTCCCTTCCACTTGTATTCCTGGAAGTCATGACCACGAGGTTGTACATACATGACCATCTCATTTCATGACAAATTTCATAGGTATTAATTAATTAGATTGTCGATGGGCCTGTAATTTTTAATTTTCTGGATATAGTTCAATTATTTGTTATTCATTATTCTCATCGTGAAAATACCTTTTTTTAAAAAAGTAAAGGAAATTCTTGTTTAAAAAAAAGAGGATTGACCAAAAAAAAAATCTTTTTCTGTGTGTGCTATTCAGAACCGACCCACGAAAGCCATATAAGGTGCACATGCATGCCTTGAAAAGAAGAAAGGTGTTATGTTAATAGTAAGGAGGAAGCCTCACGTACAAGAGATCTAAGAAACCCTTACCTTATCATTTAGGTATTCCCTTCGCCTTCCCTGGTGCTTGCTTCGTCAATATCATCATCCTTTCTTCTTCTTCTTTTTCTCAGTTTATCACCGACGAAAGTGATTCGGTCGACCATGTGTTTCCAATTGAATTAGATCATGTGAACAGTCTGAACGATGAACATTTACCATAGCCAACATTACCTTATTCAGATACGGTTTAGGGCACCTTTCTTTTTGACCTAATTCTCTCCAAAATCGGTTTTGTTTTTTAAGCGGGGGTAGGCAGTCTCCCCTTGAAGGAAGAAGTTCTATTGTCGGAATTGTCCCAGAAACTTAGCTGGACCTACAAGCTCATGCATGGAATCACTCATCCCTTGTGTTGTCGTCCACTGTGAAAAATTCATTTTTTTTCCTAAATTGTAGAATGAGTACAAAAAAAATAGGGCCAGTCTCTTGTCCTTATTTTTAACGGAAAATCTATCCTCATAAATCTTGATAAATGTAAGTATGTGCGAGTCGTATTACCAACACTATGTGTACAAGAGAAGAACCGGACCTATGACCCCCTTTTTTTAAGGTATCCATCAAAAGAATGCATATTCTACTATAATTTGAGCTAACTGTTGGGCATTCTTTATTATTAATGATAATAATAATAATAATAATAATAATATTCTTATTATTAATTGTTATATATATATTATTGATGTGTAGAGTAATTGGAGGCAGTCAAAGATCCAAAACTAGTCAGAGAGAGAGAGAGAGAGGAGGAGGGAAAGGTTAGAGAGGTAGCAGACAGACTGTGGGTCTTGCAGCAGCGGGGTGAGCCGCACGAGGGGATCCCTTCTCTCTCTCCCACCACGCCCACACATGTGCCACCCCATCCCCCTTCATTTCTTAATTGGTTCCAATCAACGATAACAAATAATAATAACATGATAGGCGTTTTTTTTCAATACAAGACAACACAATCATATTATAATTATTGTTTGTGTTAGTAAAAAAAAATCATATGACCTTTGTACGTGGCTTTCTCTTAATAATTAAAATTAATAATGCCCATCTTTTAAAAAATAATATAGTAAATTCCCGTGAGATTACTTAATGCGTCTAAAACTCTCGATATTGACGGTGATGTTTTATGCCACTTATTGGTTGAGTGAGCACTGGGACACTCGAATGGAAATACATTCGATGCCTACTGTTCGTCAGATACCTCAAACCGTGAAAGCGTGGAACAGTGTACGGCACAATGACATATTTGGATCCCGAGGGTAACTCCGATTTGTCTCAGAACCAGAGTAAACCGGCCGCTTGACCGTGAACTGGAAGCTCCCTTTCCAGGGGCCGATAGAAATGGCCCCAAAACCGGCAGGGACCGAAATCAGCAATTTCCTCTAACCAGGCTGGCCGGTCTTGGGACAGACGCATCAGAATGATAACATCTCTCCATCATTTTGTGTCATGAACAGTGAGAAAGGGAGCATTCAGATGCGTACAATTTATTCAGATAAGGAAAGGTGGGGAAGACTCTACACCATCCTACATGTACCCAGCTCTCGATGTCCTGTGCCCTTCATGTGTTATACATTTGAATAATGTACTTAAGCCGAGCCATTGCCGAGCCATAGAAAAGATAAGATCAAATAAGGAGGAAAGCATATAATTAATACGAGGAATGGAATTTGGTGCAGTGACATCGTCCTCGACCTAACAACTGAGAGGTTATACGTTCGATTCTCATCGTGAGACTCTCCTTATCCCTTTATTCATTCTCCATTTTTATTATTTCATTTTAAGTTTATAAGCTTCTTATGTAATATATATATATATATATATATATNGTTTGATATGTAATATATATATATATATATATATATATGATTCATCAATGGCCCCAAGAAAGCTGATCAAAATGTGTCAGGGCTTCCGAGCGGAGAACATGATGGATGGAGGAAATTGCTGAATTTCGCTCCTGTAATTGGTGAGGCCACACTAGATGCACACATCCTAGCTCGATATACTCCATCATGAGGCAGCTCTAGTTTGTGAGAAAGAAAGAACCTGATGAGGAGAAAACCCGGGGTTGTGACGAGTCTTGTGATTGTGGGTAGAACAAAGCTATGTCGAATTTCGAGATCGAACCCAAGACATGGAAGAGCCTCGCCAAATAGATATTTCCCTTTTCGGCGTAGTCTGCGTGGTTTTTCATTTGCTTTTAAGGCACGGACTGTCATTCCAGTCCAGGGTGAGGCAGATGGCTTTTTGTATCCCCCATAATCTAGCCCGCCAATACCCTCATTCATTCCAATTATGAGACTGTGATGGCATCCATCGAACAAAATATTTGATACAATTGATGAATAAGTCTTTCCACAATGTATTTGAATGATATATATATAGAGAAAAAAAAAAGTCTGGTCATGGCATGAAACGATTTCAAGCCCGCAAAACGTAGACAGTGTCTTGCTTTTCCCCTGTGTGTTATTACTTGCTTTCATATTAACAACTAGAAAACAGCATTCTTGACCCTATTACGAGCTAAACTTATAACATAGAGCCAAACGCCCAAGGGGGGGGAAGAAAAACTGCAGTACCCGAAGTTGTCGTGGGGTTGTGAAATTCTTGAGACAAGCACGTACAATTCCACTCGACACGTTTGTTTGTTCCAATTCCGGTGGAATGGATGAGGAATGTGACAAATGCACATCATCTAACTACGTAAAACCATTCCCACCTCCATTAATTCCTTCCATCACGACATAAAAGGTAAAGACTTTCAAAAGGGAAGGATGTCCAAGGAGATGGAAAATTACCAAACAAATCATGGAGGAAATAAAAAGCGGAGCAACTGGTCTGCTGAACAGCCCACATTCCCAGATTTCTCAGAAAATTACAGTGTCCTGTGCCGTTTTCCGGCAGCGATTCTTAGTGGACCATCTACGGGTGGTGCACATGGAAAAAGGAAAAAAAAAAAAAAAGAAGAGGGAACTTTGGTCTGTTCAACTGCTTATTATAGAGGCTTTTGCAATGTTCTGGCTGTGACTTTAGTATCAGCATTTCGCACTAATTTCACAAATTTCTGAATGGTTACTTACTTCTCTGAAGCGGTGAGGCCTACAGAGTCGCTCGGTACGTACGGTTGAAACCAGTCAGCGAAAAACCACCCCCTTTCCTCGTGGATTGCGCCCCATATCTCTGCACAACTGGTCAGTGGCCGATATGTTACTAACCCCGATACATGATCTCCAGAAATTCCTCCCAGCGTACTGCTTCATGTGGTCTTCCCACTCTCACATCCTTCTCCATTTCCTTTATACAGGCCAAGTTAAACTTCCGATCAAGAAGCTGAGCGAGCCAGTGGCATCGTCTTTTGAACACGGACAAGTTCGAATACCCCCCTGCGTAGCCAATTATCGCAAGGCGTGGTATCTGAAGACAAATGGCCTGCCTGCAAGAACATTTGAGTTGCATCATAGATTGGCAAACAATCTTGATGTTAAAACTATGGTTATCACTAGAAAAGTAATTAATGTGATCCCACTCGAAAACGGTTCTGGAAACAGCTTTCTAACTCGAAAACAATCCATTGCGGAAATTACTTTCAGGAATTGGTCTTCAAAACAATTTTATTGAAAGAAAATGTTTCTGAATTTTTGTTTTACTTCTGCGATGAGCATACCGAGACCTGTAGAACCATAGCAAAGCACAGCACCTTGCATAAATTTAACCAGCAAAAATATATGTATATATATATATATATACATTTCTCGAGACCTGTAGAGAGGAGCCGTTGAAGAAGGTGAGGGTGCAATGGATTTCCGGAAGATTGGAGACTCGAAGATATTCACGAGCTTCTGGTCACCCTTCTACCCGGTGGCAAGAATCACCAGATCGGTTCTTATCAGCTGACCTTCTCCTTCTTCGACAAATCCAAATGATCTTGATCTCTTCAAGATGATGCTTCCTTCCTCCACCTGATCGTAAAGGTTCTGGGGCAGCATAACGATCGTACAGGAAGCCATATCTTCAAGAAAACTGTGGTTTGGTATCATCCCCTACTTCCCCATCGGAAGTTACCACCGCGGATAGCTCTCTGCAAATTTTGAAATGCCCCATCTCTAGAAGGAATACGCTCTACTTTCTAAGCTACGATCAATTAGTTATTGCTTCAGCCAAAGGAAAACAAAATAAATATATAAATAAATAAAATATTAGCTATTGCTACAATTGTTTCAGCTGTACTTGACGTATAATTTCACTTATCAGAGGCGAGAGCAGAGTGGCAAGAAAGCAGTGCAAAGAAGATTCACTAGGCTCGTGCACCAAAAGTTCCCGCGAATCAGTTGAAAGACAAGCATTCAACAGGTACTCCCGTGAAGAAAAGATCGGTTAGCAACCGATGAGGCGTCCGCTGGATCATCGTGCGAGGATACACCAATCCTGCATCCAGTACCAATCAAAGATGTGTTCAAGACATCCATAGGAGCGCATTCAGAGGTTTCTATGGGGGCCTAGGAACTGGAGTTTAACACCTCTCGAGATCCATTTAGCTAAGCCATTCAATTATATTGTGAAGCATAAAGTATTACATCGCAGGTTTCATTTCATAGCCCTGGTCCTACCGTTTGCATCCGCACATTCAGCAGCAATATCTACTGTGAACTTTACCGACCCAATAATGGCGATTCACTTTCCTCAGATCAGTTCTGCAGCCATGGTATCACCCAGAGCGGATTGTTCCATGGAAAGCAATACTTTTCCATGAAATCGCTCAATGAATCAGTGCTATGGAAGCTTTGGAATGTTCAGAAGATCGATGTGAATTAGTCGGTTGTTACAATATCGGATACCATTAGAATAAAGAGAGAGAGAGAGAGAGAGAGATTGAGAGAATTTTAACCTTAGTTAACATACCAAAGTTCAATCTTTAAATTGACCTTCTTCAAATTCTACTATGTTCATCAATGGAAAAAATGACAGAGAAGGACGACTACACGGACGAATGTCGTACTCAGTGACGTTTACTTTTTCTTTTACTGATTTCTGTAACAAACTTGCGGGTCAGGGAGCTCCAGTAGAAAGAACCTCCTGCCCCTTTTACTAGTCAGTCAGTTACAAATTCTATCCATAGACTGCCTTAGCAGCAGGGAAAGGGAAAGAACAATAAAATACAATAAAAGACTAGCCCCTTGTGGGACTGAAGAAAGCTACATTCGCAGCAGAATACGCTGATGCTTATGGAATCAGGATTTTCAAAGTACGGTGAGCAGCAGACGATCTGAGGGGACATGCATGAACTTGTAACTGCAAGCATGGCTAATGACAATATTATCTTCAGCATAAAAAATATATTGCATTTATGGGTAGAGCCCGAGAGCTCCTTTGTCTTTGCATTTAAGCATTTGCTTCGCACCCATTTCACAATCTTCTGAATGGAACATCAGATTCAACACCTTGACGGTAATTACCTTCGACCAGAATGTCTCAAAATTAGCTTTCCCCCACAGGGAAAAGACGATCAAGAAGATATTATGAAATAAAAATCAGCTTTCTTTTAAGAATCTGATGAACAGGTCCACCTCTCATTGTCATGAATTATAGTTGATCATCAGATGATATCGCAAGCACGCCCCAAGCATTCAATCTCAAACATGCACTCGGTGAAAATCCCTTACATACTTCAGTAGTCAAACCACTTGGCAAAAGACTTGCAGATGCCTTTACTACTTTGAAGCAAGGCCTACATAGTCGGTCGATCCGTAGGGTTGAAACCAGTCAGCGAAAACCCCCTTCTTTCTCCGTGGATTGCAGCCCATATCTCTGCACAACTGGTCATTGGCCCATATGTTACTTACCCCAATACATGACCTCCAAAAATTCCTCCCGGCATATCGCTTCATGTGGTCTTCCCACACCGTCACATCCTTCTCCATTTCCTCTACACTAGGCAAGTTAAACTTCCCGTCAAGGAGCTGAGCGAGCCACTGGCATCGTATTTCAAACAGGGACAAGTTCAAAAGTCCCTCTGCATACCCAATTATCGCAAGGCGTGGTATTCGAGGATGAATTGTCTGCCTGCAAGAACATTTGAGTTTTATCATCAATTGGCAAGCAATCTTGATGTCAAAACTGTGGTATATCACTAAAAGAGTAACTCCTGTGATCCTGTTCGGAAAACGATTCTATAGCAAGTAGCAACAGCTTTCTGATTTGGAAACAGTCCATGGAGTAAAATACTACAGGAATTGGTCTTCAGAACAATTTTATGGGGAAACAAAGTTTCTAAAAGCTCTGTTTTGTTATACTTTTGCGATGAGTTTATTGAGACCTGTAGAGAGGAACCATTGAAGTAGGTGAGCGTGCAATGTATTTCTGGAAGATTGGAGACTCAAAGATATTCACAAGCTTCTGGTCGCCTTTGAATCCAGTGGCAAGAATCACGAGATCAGTTCTTATCAGCTCATCTTCTTCTAGTATGATCCCTTCTTCTACAAATCCAAATGATCTTGATCTCTTCAAGATGATGCTTCCGTTCTCCACCTTATCGTAAAAGTTTTTGGGCAGCATACCAATCGCACAGGAAGCTATATCTTCAAGAAAACTGTGGTTTGGTACCATCCCGTACTTCCTCAATGGAAGTTTCCATCGCAGATAGCTCTCTGCGAATTTTGAAATGCCCCATCTCTAGAAATACATGCGACCTTCTTAGTTATGAATTAGTTATTGCTATAATTGTTTCGGCGGTACCTAGACACATAATTCACTTACCAGAGGCGACAGCAAGGTGGCCAGAAGGCTGTGTATGGAAGATTCACCGGGCTTGTGTACAAAAAGTTCTGCGAAGCGGTTTAAGTACAAGTAGCCAATTGGTACTCCCCAAAAGAAAACATCAGGTAGCAACCAGTGAGGTGTCCGCTGGATCACCGTGCAAGGATACTCCAATCCTATGTCCATGATTGAAGATGTGTCAAAAAGATCCATAGAAACATAATAAGAGGTTTCAATGAGGGCAAAGAGCTGCCATTTAATACCTCAGGAGATCCATTTAACTAAGCCATTCAATTATTTCGTGATGCGTAAAATATAACAGCGCTGGTTTCATAGACTTGGACCTACCGTTTGCATCCGCACATTCAGCTGCAATGTCTGCTGCAGACTTTTCCGACCCGACAACGGTGATTCGCTTTCCTCTTATCAGTTCTGCCGCCAAAGAATCATCTAAAGCAGAGTATTCCATGGAATGCAATACTTTTCCATGAAATCGCTGGATGGATCGGTCCTTAGGAAGCTCTGGGATGTTCGGGAGACCACTGAAGCGTCCAATGCAGAGGATCACAAATTCAGCTAGGTGAACCTAATCAAGACATGATCAAATCATCATCATCATCATCATATATATATATATATATAGCATCCAAGTTCTGTCAGAGGGACATATAACTGATTGGGAAAATGAAAATTCTTTGCGTAGTATTGGCTCACGTCTCACATGAAATTTTTGGTCTGTTAAACTGCTATATATCAATCAATGGAGACATTAACTAAACTGGATCATTCTGGAAACTATGATGAATTCTGAACTGCAATTTCAGCCATAACGGAAAACAATGTTACACCTCTACTTTATTGGTCTCCTTGTTGTGGACAGATACATGCCATTTCCCAGAGGACCCGAAGGCAGTCCCGGTGCCACCCCATTGATCCCACGTCTCCATTTCCTGCACCGTCTCCCCGACATACTGAATTCCGGCAACGCGGCAGTTCATCCTTATGTGAGGGAACAGCCCAAAATTCCGGGCATAGGCCTGAACGTATTCGAGGACCTCAGAGTGCGCTGGGAACCCATCATCGCCCTCAGGAGGAGATGGCCAATCAAAGTCCGAGAATCGGTACCCCGCCCTGGAGTTCTGGAGCTTCGTGGACTTGATAGTGTGCGTCAACCAGACGCCTCCAATAGAGGA
The DNA here is from genome assembly GCA_900006705.1 of Sonneratia caseolaris. NCBI lineage: Eukaryota > Viridiplantae > Streptophyta > Magnoliopsida > Myrtales > Lythraceae > Sonneratia > Sonneratia caseolaris. The sequence goes on along the minus strand of CXYZ01013298.1, from coordinate 219,503 downwards.
TTCTGCCTCAAAGACTATGGGGTTGAAGCCCTTCTCGATTGTGTACTTGCAGGCCAGAAGGCCACTAATTCCTGCTCCAACGATGGCTACTCTTCTCTCCATCATTGAAAGCTTCAGAGATGGAGAAAGACAGATGGAAAGATGGAAGATGAGAGCCCTGTAACTAAGCTGCAATGCTTTGGCTAGAAAAGTAAAAGGGAATAGGACATGATAACCAGAGAGATCGTCATGGTACATTTAAAAAATCTAATTGGTCAGACAATTATCGGCCCTGACAACGCCATTTTCCATTTATGATATCACCAGTGGCGTCTTGAAAATGGGAAACTAACTTGTCGACAAGTGTTTCTTTTTTCCTGCGAAGATTCTTTTTTCCTGCAAACGAGGCAGAGCCTAAGCCCAAGAGGTTGAAAAAAAATGATAACTTAGGGAATATAAAAGACGAGGCACAGACAGCCAATGGCGTCCACAAAGCTACCCGAGCCACCGTTTTTGAATTTTAAGAGCCTACATGACGATGGTACAGGATGTGCAGGGGCCTCAAAACTGGTGGATGTGAAAAATATATATAATTTATAATTAAGCCTTGATGACCAATCATGCTCAACCCAAATTTTTCTGTGAAATTTCTCGGAGTACAGGGTCTATCCTCTCCAAATACTGCTGTATCTTCGTATCAAAACAAAAGGAAAGAAAACGACAACTGACGAATTTCACATTCAGTGGCGTCAATTCTTCTTTTCCTGATTCAACAACGGCAGCAAAACTAGCGGGTCAAGGAGCTCCAAAGGGGCCCCACGTTCCTTTTGCTAATCAGTTATCAAATCCCAATTCAATGGGAAATCGGCAGCAGGAAAAGGAAAACAAAATAAAATAAGAGGCCAGCCTCGCGTGGGATTGAATAAAGCAAAAATTGAACAATTATTGCTGATAAAATAAGGATCTTCAAAGTAAAGGGAGCAGCAGACTCTGAAGGGATACGCGTGTGCTTGAGATTGCATTTACGGTGGGCGATCCTACTTTGTCTTGGCATTTATTACGCCGATTGTCTGGACTGGCATGATGCTTATAAACTCAGCGCCCCTCTAGGCCAATTCTATATACAGCACAGCCTTGGGCAAGGACCACGGAGAGACTCGCATGGCTAGAAATGTAAGGCATCCATCCATTGTCGGGGCCAGTTACTCCGAAGCAAGGCCAATGTAGTCTGTCGGTCCGTACGGTTCAAACCACTCCGCCAGAAATCCCTTCTTTCTTCGTGGATTGCAGCCCATATCTCGGCACAGTTGGTCGTTGGCCCATATGCTACTTACCCCAATACATGTCCTCCGAAACTTCCTCCCGGCATACTGCTTCATGTGGCCTTCCCACAGCTCCACATCCTTCTCCATGTCCTTTATGCTAGGCAAGTTAAACTTCCCGTCGAGGAACTGTGCGAGCCACTGGCATCGTATTTCGAATAGGGGAAGGCTCGAAGGTCCATCCACATACCCAATTATCGCCAGGCGTGGTATTCGAGGATGAATTGTCTGCCTGCAAGAACAACGCAAGTCGCACCAAACAATCATCCAATGATCTCCATGTTGAAAACTATGGTCATCACTGGAACAGAAACTCATAAGATCCCGCTCGGAAATGATTTTTTAAACAGTTCTCTGATTTATGAACACCCCACTATGGAAAATGCTTTTAGGAGTTGGTCTTTGGGACAATTTTCAGAAACGATATGTTTCTGAAAGCACTACTTTGTTTTACTTCAATGACTTTAGTGAGACCTGTACAGAGGAACCATTGAAGCAGGCGAGTCTGTGATGTATTTCTGGAAGATAGGGGACTCGAACATATTGACGAGCTTCAGGTCGCCTTTGTACCCAGTGGCAAGAATCACAAGATCGGTTCTTATCGGCTGCTCCTTTCCTTCTAGTATGACTCCTTCTTCAACGAATCCAAATGCTCTCGATCTCTTCAGGATGATGGTTCCTTTCTCCACCTTATCGTAAAAGCTCTTGGGTAGAATACCGACCATACCAGAGGCCATCTCTTCAAGAAAACTGTGCTTCGGTATCATCCCGTACTTCCTCAATGGGAGTTTCCAACGGAGATAGCTCTCTGCAAATTTGGAAATGCCCCATCTCTAGAAATTCATGCTACCATGTCAGCCTCATGGTAATAATCGTCTAGTCTCTACCAACTAATTAAAGTTGTTGACCGAGAAAATTGGTATGCATGAGTAAAGAGTCTGTCTATGAAACCTAAATTGTCTAGTCCTTAAGAAGTATTACAGCTGAACTTTGACATTTAATATATACATAGGCATAGAATTTCACTTACGAAGGGCGAGAGCAGCGTGGCGAGAAGGCTGTGCAGGAAAGATTCACTGGGCTTGTGTACCAGAAGTTCCGCAAATCGGTTGCCGTACAACAATCCAACATGTACCCCCCATAAGAAAAAACCTGGTAGCAACCAATGAGGCGTTCGAATGATCATCGTGCAAGGGCACTTCAATCCTATATCCAGGATTTAGATAAATTAGAAACATCTTAAGAGCACTTTTAAGCGTTTCCATGGCGTTAAAGAGGTAGCAGCACATGCTTCAAGTTTGTGGTCCTACCGTTTGCATCCGCACATTCAGCTGCAATGTCCACTGCAGACTTTTCCGATCCGACGACGGTGATTAGCTTTCCTCTGATGAGTTCTGCAGCCACAGAATCATCCAAAGCAGAGTATTCCATCGAATGTAACACTTTTCCCTGGAATCGCTCAATGGATTGATCCGGAGGAAACTCTGGAATGTTTGGGAGAGCGCTGAAGCGTCCGACACAGAGGATCACAAATTCAGCTTGGTGCACCTAACCAAGACAGGATCAAATCACGATATATATATATATATATATATATTTTATAGCATCCAAGTCCCTTTGAAAAGGGATATATCACTCGGGAAAATGAGCTAGCTCTTCTCACAGCAGTGCCATTACACATGCCTCATATTGAGTTCTTTTGGTCAGGTAAACTCTTACTTGCATCAATGAATCAAGACAGTATTCAGCTGGAACATGCTAGAAATTATGGTAAATTCCAAACTTTAGCCGTTAAGAAAATAATATTGCACCTCCACGTCATCGGTCTCCTTGTTGTGGACAGACACGTGCCACCTCCCAGCGGACCCGAACGCAGTCCCCGTGCCACCCCATTGATCCCATGCCTCCATTTCCGGCATCGTCTCCCCAATATACCGGACACCGGTGACCTGGCAGTTCAGCCTGATGTGAGGGAACAGTCCAAAATTCCGGGCATAGGCCTGAACGTATTCGAGGACATCAGTGTGGGCTGGAAACCCATCATCGCCCTCAGGAGGGGACGGCCAATCAAAGTCCGAGAACCGGTATCCCATTCTGGTGTTCTGGAGCTTCGTGGACTTAATCGTGTGCGTCAACCAGACACCTCCAACGGAGGATTCAGCCTCGAAGACAATGGGGTTGAAGCCCTTTTCGATGGTGTACTTGCAGGCCAGGAGGCCACTGATACCTGCTCCAATGATGACTATTCTCCTCTGCATTGTTTAAAGCTTGGGGTATGGAGGAAGTAAGAGGGAAAGATGGTTGATGAGAGTACGTGATTAAGCTCCAAAGCGTCGGCAAGAAAGATAAAGGGCTGGTGGTGGTGGTGGACTATGGAGACACGACGATCGTTTTAAAATATTTAAGAAATGGAAGTGGCCAGAGATGAGGCCCAGCACTGACTTCAACAACAGTATTTTCCATTAATTTTTTGGGTAACAAGTGGACACTGTTGAATAAGCCTATGTGGCAGACTCATTGTTCCCATATTAAGTATATACTATATTCATAATAGTGGAGGCTATGCCCCATTACATGATAAATCAAATTGCTGTCTAGCACATGGACTTACTACCTTTCTCTTCCATCTCCACAAAATATCAGAGGCTCTGCAAGAGGAGAGCGAACAATATCATTTTTTTTCCCATTTTATCACCATGATTATCTTGCATATTCTCTCACGATATCTATTGTGAGAGGAAGCTCCTTATCACAAGTTTTTTCTCTTGATTCCTGTCTCCCAACACTAATGTAAGCAGTTTTCCTATCATAAATCTTCTGATAGATTTCTATTGTCTCTCACATTGCTCATTGTAAGAGGTTTTATCCTCACCATTTTTCACTGGTGGATCTCCTATTATTCCTCACAGCTTTCCCTGTAAGAGGTTGTCTTTCCGCGGATTCATACTCGTGGATTTCCATCATCCCTCAGTGATGGAGAGATGCTGACCTTCGGAGCCATAGGAAAAGACCTAGTTTCACAGAAATAGCTAACAACCTGAATTCCATGTTTACGAAGAACCCAACAAAGCAAAGCCGCAGAATCACTGGTAGAATATTCAAAATTCAAATAAAACTCGGAAAGACTTCGGAGAAGATGAAATCCGCGTTAAGTTCAAAATAAATGGAATGTGACGTTGAAGTGCCTCCTGTCAAATGTGTACTGAAATATGGGAAGCTTCGGGTTTCCGCCCTGTTTGAGAATGTTCCTTGGGGGCTTTGGGCGGGGGAATGTTGAGTAAGCTGATTGGGGTCCATGCTTCTTTTGCTCGTGTAGTTTCACAAGTTTAGCCTTGAGTCTCGGAAGGTTGGTTCTCTTGTTCTTCTTCCAGGAAACTCTCTGATGATGGTTCTTGTAATTCTTGTCAGTACATTTTTTTTTAAAATTATTTTCTTTGCTGTTACCATAATATAAACATATTAGAGGAATGAATAAGACAAAAAGGAACGAAGAGATTTACGTATTGATGGAGGAGTTGAAACACACGGGCAGCGCTGCCCAACTTGTTCAAGTCACCGCGTGACCCATCAGCCGGCAATTTTGCGGTCAATTCTGATACCCCCCAGACTCTGAAATTTCAACTTTCAGAAGCAGACTTTTTCCTTTCAGCTACCTCTTAATCAGACTGACAATGACAACGAAAACCACAAGCGTGTGCTGACATTTGGAACTTCGTACAAAATTTCCTACTGTAGTATTATAAACATAATGGAAATTTTTTTAATTCAGAGACTTTCCAAGTCTGTCTGTTTCAATTTAAATTAGATAAGGTCTAATTTGATTTTACTGTGCATGTGGTAGCCAAGCTGAACTTGTTTTTGCCATTCATTAGACCGTGTGCATTTGGTGGTGTCCGGAGGAGGAATTTTCCAGGAAATAGAACCCAAATAGAAAACGAGTTTCCAACCGTCGGAAACTGTCTTGTTTCTTTGATATTTCCCCCGTCTTCTGTTTATTAAAAGAGAACCCATCCTCCACCTCCAGAGAGCATCATCGATCTCTCCATCAGAATAATGGCTCCTCATCAGTACAGACCCGCGAATTCCCCAATAACGGAGAACGAACACGAAGGAGAAGACGTTACCTACTACCTAGATTCAGAGGAGGCTGCTCCGTCGTCCTCTTGTTTCTGCTTCCAATGGTGGAACAGGGGAGATTACCGCAACACCCACAGGCCTCTCTTGGATGGCGATGGCGGCCACCAGCAGCAGTGGTGGAAGGTCGTGGAGGAGAAGCTGATGAAGGTGAGGGAAGTATCCGAGGTGGTAGCGGGTCCCAAGTGGAAGACGTTCATAAGGAAGATTGGGGGAGTCTGCCGGAAGAGCAGGAGGGCACAGAGGGGCCAGTTCGGGTACGACGCTGAGGGCTATGCTCTTAACTTTGACGGCGGGTTGGATTGGGAAGATGAGGACGACGATGGGCAGATGTATAATGCTCGATCATCAAGGTTTACAGGATCCTCTCTTGCTATTAACAGTAGTGAGTAGGAAGGAAAAAATAAAATAAAACAAGGTGAATCATGAAATCAGCGATTTCTTATTTTTGCCGGGTATCTCTTCTCTGATCATGTGTGTGCCGGATGGCTCCTTTTTCTCATTGTAGCTGCTGGCTTTCTGCGTTTTTCGTATGCTTAAATCGATATCATTTGAAGGTTTGGATATCACCATAGTGTTCTGAATCCCTGGGGTGAATTTGTCTTTCTCGCTACGTATAAGAAGACATCATATCTTGAATGGAACATGTGATTCTTGTTGTACATCTGCGATGTACTTGGGAGAGAAGATCGTACTGATTATCCCTTCGATATCGAGCAGCACACCATGGGAGTTCAAATCTCCAGGTCGGGATTATTCCTTCCCCTCTCTTTTTTTAACCCCATCGGATTGAGTTCATTTATTTCTTCTTTCCCCTCCTGCAATTACAGCTTATCACTTACGTAGTCTCTCGAGCTTCCTTCTTGCGCTCTGGATCTCATCATCTATATCCTCTGCGAGCAAACAAAAATGCTCAACTACTTGAACAGACTTTAGGACCACCATTTTTACGCGTGGCGTCTTTGTCCTTACAATAATGTTTTTTAAAATATTTTGTGCCGGGGACAGCCATCACCAGATGTGCAGCAGGAATTGTTCAACGTGGAATTCAAATTGCACGTTGCTTGCACTCCATCCATGAGCTAAGAATGGAAATATCCCTTTTTGACCATAAACTTCTAGAAACCATTTTCCTAATCCATCTGGGCAACAGAGGTGAAGTTTTGCCGACCTCTTCCTGAACGATAAATAAACCCTACGTCGAGCAGAAGATGAGTTCATAAGAGACCTGCAGAAATAATTATGTGTAAGGATTTAGCAGAAACTGCTTGTGATGCGAAAATACACATAGTACCATTCAGAAGAGGGTGTGAAGGGCAAGGCAAGGAACTCGAATTTCACCAGTTCATCCTGCATGAAAGAAAGCATCTAATGTTCGGCAGAGTTACAGCCTATATGCGAAGTTCTTAGGCGAAGTCCCTCCCACGAAAGTTCAGTCTGCCCGCCGAACTTGAATCAAGAGCCCACTATACATACGGAAGGGGTGATTGCAAGAGGCGTGTCATTATCAACATAAAAGTTGAAGGACCTATGTGCAAAAACGATAAACGTGAACAAGATTATCCACGTATATTCATTAAAATGGTTCAGACATCTCTTCTACTTATAAAGAAGAAGAAGAAGATTGGAGATAAAATTAGAAAACTATTAAAAAAATCAAGTATTTTTTAATGTATAATTGATTGAGGTAAATGACCTATAAAATCATAAATTTTTACTCTTTTCTTAATTCTATCACGACCTTTCAAAATTGGCTAGAATGGTCATCAACTTTAATTTTATTTTCACGCCTACCAAAGTCTTTGTTTTTCGTCCAAATCCGTGACAGAAGTAATAATGTCCGTCAAATGCAGGTGAATTATGAAAAAGTGTACCTCCTGTATAGAGAGCATGCATGACCACCACTAACATGATCAAATTAGGGCAATGGGAGAGGGGAGAGGGAGAGGGGGAAGGGGAGTTGCAATTTCACATTGCAAATCTCAAATCATCGAGGAGATATCAAATTGGTCTTATGGAATCGTGATGTGGTCGCCCGGAAGTTGTTACTTTGATGCTCGACAAAGAAAGGCAAACTGAATCCCTCCCTCCCACAAGACCTGCCTTTTAAGCACCCTTCAAGGGGCAAGCCGGATCCCTCCTGCAATTTCGTCTGATTCTTGCAAACCACTCTTTATTTGGAGCCCCTAATCTCACTCACGGATTGAAGCCTCTTCGCATTCCTTCTGTATGAAGTCTGGCGCGGGGGAAGTGAAGGCTCAGGGGCATAGGAGTCCTTGAGGAATAGCAAAAAAGACGGGGGGTATATAAGACATTTAAACAGTTGTTAACGGCCGTCCTCTTCCTACGTTACGGATGGAAAATAGCGGATATGATATACGTGAAAATAAAAATGAAAATTTATGATGATTCTGATTAAAATTGAAAGTTAATAATATAATTGAAATTTTTTAAAAATTCATGATTTTACTGGTCAAGAAAAATAATCATCTTTGGTCATTCGTCTGGGCTTTTAAGACTTGTTCCCCACGTACGCCAGAAAAAAGAAAAAAGAAAAAAGAAAGAGAAGAGACTGCAATCAATCTTGGTTTTGTTATTTACCCAAGCAAAAGGAATCAATCAATCTTGTAATTACCTAACTTAGATAGTTGGAACTGAAAAAAAAATTTCTTTGTAAGAAAACCGAATATTGTATCATCTAGAAAGAGGAACTGATTTGATCTGGGTATTTAATTTCTAAAAGACTTGATACATGAGATTTTCGATTTGAGTAGAATATAAGTGTTGAAAATATAAGTATTCGTAATTAAGATAATTTTGATTCCTATTATATTGATTAATTTAAAACTAAATTATTCAAAAAAAAAACATGTGGATATACGTGGAAAAAAAGGGGGGAAGCGGGCTGAATTGAACAGTGAGCTGTGCATGCATTGGACAAGGTTTCGATGTTGGATTTATATTCTTAAAATATTTTAAATTTAATTTAAATATTTTATAATATTCAAATATCATTTATTTAAATATTTTATTATTATATTAAAATCTCGAGCAACGGACCATCATCTTATTCTAAATAATGAGCCTTATTTGTTATTGGAACCTCAGATGATCACGATCAATGTTCTTTAATGGGTGCATTGCCACGAGAGCGGAGGAGAAGAGAAAGATACATGGGACATACAATTATTTTCCCCAGCTTATTTTTCATACACTTCATTTATTGATTAATTACAAGTTTGATGATGAGGAGCAGCAGGAAGGGTTAATAGTGCCTCGGCACTGCCCAGTTCATATCCTCGCTTGCATTATTTCCAATCCCCCATCAATCGAATCGAAAGTGGTCAGGCTGCTAAGGGCCCTATTCCCCGAATCCTTGATTGCACCCGTGCATGCACAGACAACGCCGATGAGATCGCCCAAAATCAACGCATTCAATTCAACAATGATTGCCCCGATAATCACGATCCAACAAGACTGAGCTTCCTTACTGGGTGGACGTCCAAGAAGGAGGGAAGAACGATAAAGCAGGGCCGGGAAATTTTGTGAGTATTGCAAAACTACGTCGAAGCGCTGGTTGGTGATTTTAAGGAGAGGAGAGAAGAAAAGAAAAGAAAAGAAAAGAAAGAATCAACAAAAGTTGGAAATTACCATGATCGGGATCTCTAGCACCGGTTCAGATTTCCGAACATGCAAATGCATCCTGCACATCACTCCTCCTCGAAATCATTACGGAGAGAAGAAGAGGAGCCCAACCTCCTCATCTGGCCCTTTGCCGGCATCGGAGCCACCGCCGGGGATGTCGCCGGCGACGTCTGGACTCCCGCCATCAGAGTGAGGCTCCCTTCGCTCCACGTCCTCCGGATCGGGTACGACACCGCCCGGCTCTTCCCGCTGCCGCCGCCGTTCTTCTTTTCGTGGAGAGCGCAGCCGCAGTTCTTGTGGTATGGTCGCCGCTCGATCACAGAATCGAAGCTGGACATGCAGCCGCAGCGCAGGAACCCGTCTGCCGCACCGGTGGCCATAATCGCAATGGTGGCGAGCCGCAATATCGCTGCGAGAAACTTCGCCTTTCTCCGCCGATCGCGTCCCTCGTATTGCTCGCTCCGTTGAGGTTTGGGGTGGACAGGTGGTGCGGTCAAGCTTATATTTATAGATAGAGAGAGAGAGAGGAGAAAATGATTTTTTTTTAATTATTAAATTATTTGGTTAGATCTTGTTGTTACTTGCGATCACAATTTGGGCCCCGAACTCTATGCTTTAGGAAAATTTACCCCCTGAAGAGTTAGATTGTCTCAGTTTACTCGTTGCTGGTTCAAAGTCGTGTCTCACTGCCACCCAAGTTGCTGTCGCCTGGCGGGAGTGGAATCTCAATCTACTCGGTGCTTAAAACTGGTCACTTCCCAATTTCATCACGCCACCTCTAGCTCTCCATACATGTTCGACAAGAATCAGGTGACTCTAGATACAAATCTCTATATAGCCTTGAAAAAACTTTTAATAGATAATATTAATGCCTTCAAATAAATATAGATATAGTTTATCTATGATCAGGTAAGCAGATACATGTGATATAACTTAATGTAGATGTCCATAAACTAAAATCAACACCTTGGTAATATTTAAGGACAAGTTGTGGCGGGTAGATACAGATTTCAGAGAGGTCCGGCACCAAGTGAAGCTCGATCCATCGGGGAAGAAAGGAAGGTGAATGAATTCGAGATGGAAAAGGATAGTGTTGAAACGATCGAAACTACAGGGTGGGGGTGTGATTGAAGGAAGGAACAAGACTCGGTAGGGCAGATTGGAATCATGGCTTTTCTTCTTCGGACTTAAATAAATTGGGGGTCGGGCGGGACAGATTAATGGTCGGCTAGGCAACATACTATATGCTACACAGAAATCAGAGCAATTAAAATTAATTAAAAGGGCCGGAGGGAGAGCGCTGGGTTAGCCGTGATCGTGACTCGTTGAGTGTCTTGTGTTGTGTTGCCGAGTTGGTCGTTCGGGTGTGACTCTCTGCTCTTCTGCTGCGTTTGACTTCTCCCTGTGGCCTATTTATTATTTGCAAGTCACTGCTTCTTCCCGAACCAGAAACCTGGGGAAGAAGACTCAATACAACAGATTTACTTTGATAAATAACATTTCTGATAATAATTTGAGTAGTTAGCACCTGTTTTCTAAATTATGGGATTAATTAATATTTTGATGTTGGAAAATACATGTAAATAAGAAATTGTTTATTATAAATATTAGGTAATTATCACCAATAAATTTAATTTGGTAATGAGGAAGTTTTACTAGGTTGGAAAATATTCTAAATAGAATATATTTGAATATCTTTTCAATTTTCTTCAATCGAATATTATATCAAGTGTGTTTTCTATTAGTATATATTGATATCAATTGCCATATTAAAGATGATCCCATGTACGCCTCTATTTATTTGAGCGGATTGCTCAAAGGGTTGGCAAAATAGTGAGTGTGTGGTTTTGAATTCATTCTCTTTATGCATGATTTTTGTAGTGTTTAGTATCCGTTCATATTCACTTAGAGTTAAGAGTATGTACAATTCACAAAGTCTGTGATCGTTATATAATAAGAGACTGACGTTCATGTATTCCCAAAGACGCACATGACTTGTTGAATCACTCTTAAGGACTATGCGATTGTCATGAATCTCAGCTTTCCGAATTCTCTCTTCTATTCCTTTGATCAATTAATTAATTTATAACTTTATCTAAGATTAATCCTTACCCCTATTATCTTACAAATTTTGTCTAATATTTGATACTAAATCAAAAGACAGGATTATAGAAAAAAGAATTGTCTAATTAAACATTTAAATGTCCCCACCATCCGCGATTAATTACGATTTGAGACTAATGGGTTGAATAACTAGAAGGAGATGATCGTGAGTTTGACCTGAGGTGCTTTCTCCAGATGAGGGCCCCGATAGGATGAATATGGGCCCTAATGAAGTCCAAATTCCCCGTACTCGGCTAAAATGGAATTAAACACAAACATAATAAATCCTAGTCTGAGTTTCTTAGAAGGAAATACGAAGGAGAAATTAATAATGAATTAACAACAAAGTGAGACACCGATGAGGGCAAATCCAGAATCGCTGACCATCACGCCCGGACGCCATGGCTATTTCGCTTGGAAGTGTGTTTAGGAGAAGGGTTCCCACTCTGAGCCGCGAGGATATAGAGGACTGTCACTGGCCACCGCGTGCGTCCGGATGCCTGACTCCGGTGTCGAAGACAAGGCCACAGGGGAAATAGAAATAGAAACAAGAAGAGCAAAGAAGGTATCCCCTTCTGGCCTTCGAGAAAATACGAACAAGGGGCAATCCAAACGGCTACCGGCAGCAGCCGCAAGCAAGGCTCGATTCAGTTCACTTTCTCGTGATTCTCTTTTAATATTATTCCTATTGCTTCAGATCTGATTAACGAGTTGCCTTCTCATTCAAATAAAGGTTAGGTCCGGTCATTTATATATAAACAAAGTTAGGTCCCGACGGGCAGCACCTAAAATGGAATTCAAAAACTCTATAATAGATGTTGGTGAAAATTATTCAAATGCCTGATTTCATTAAATAGATTGCGAGATTTAAAAAAATTTATATTATGAGAGTTTTAATTAGTGTGATCCAATTTAAATCTAAATCAATCAAAATTAGTTGAATTTCTAAACGTAGGATGATCTCGGTCCAAAGAGATGAGTTTAATTAGATTAGGTATATATATATATATGTATATATATATAGTAATGAATATACGTAAATGCATTGTAAGTCAAATGAACAAAAACCCTTTTGAATAATATCGCCGCAAGTGCAGCCCAGATGCAGCATTTGTAACCAGTTGTATCAGTAATTGAGTTGGGGCAAAGCTGCATATTCTTTGTCCCTTTGTTGATACAAGAATTCTAAGGTGTTAGGAATCATATTCAGGGCTCATTCTCACCAATATTAGATGAGGGATGGACCGACATTTTTGTTCTCATCTAGTAATGGAGAGGGGCGTTGAATTGAATGATTTTTGAAATGTAACGTTAAGGGCTCCGCGTTCTCACAGTGCTGGCTGGCTTCAATTGGATCCTCAGAAGACTTAATTTATAGTTAGTTTGACTTCCTAAGTAATGAGAACCTTTTACATATATATATATATATATATATCAAAATAATTTTTTTAGTATAAGATTTCATATTATAAAAGAAAAGAATTACATTTGAAACCAATTTACCCCTTAATAATATGGTCGACAAAAAGGTACTATCAATTTGATGATTTTCGGAGTATAATATTTTTATTTTTATTTTTTTTATATGAAGTTGGTGTAAAATCTTTTGCACCCATTTAAGTCTTGACATGTTTGTTGGTTACCAATTTAATGTTTATTTATTTTTTATTTACGAAGCACTAATTTGAGGTTGACATATCTTTGATATATTATTATTACTACTTCACCACTTGCATTCCATGGCTTAACAAGTAGGGACAGTACGGTAATTTCGTTAGGGGCGGTTTGAGAGGGAACCGTTTTTCCTACGGGGCGCGGGCGAAGGACAATCACGCAGGATAGCAGACAGGCTCGATATAGTCTCTCGCTTCTCGTGTTCCTTCCCAAAATCACTCTCTATAGAGGACAAGATTCTTTTATGTTCTTCGTCGCGCTCAAGAGGGAGCATTAGATCGGGAGGTAGATCTCGTCCAATCTTGAGTTTCAGCTAGTGATCTCTGTTCTCTACTGCTCCGTTTACTTCTTCGTAGTTTAAAGTTTCTTCTTTTTCCCCCCCGCATTAGTTGAATGCGTGAGATTTGAGAACTTGGCCAACCCTGGTAGGAACTTCACTCCCATTTCGCTAATTGCTGCATTTTGGCATCTGGGTTTTCCCCAGATCTGACACAGATTCAAATAAAGTGCCGAAAATATAATGGGATATCTGGGCCATTTCGAGGGATTCAAGATCTGGGTTTTGCTGATTCTGTCTGTGTTTTCTCAATCGGGGGTCTCATTTTATCTCCCTGGGAGTTATCCGCACAAGTATGAGGTCGGGGACAACTTGTCTGTGAAAGTGAACTCCCTCACTTCAATCGACACCGAGATGCCGTATAGTTACTACAGCCTTCCCTTCTGCAAGCCCATGCAGGGCGTCAAGGACAGTGCTGAGAATCTCGGGGAGCTCCTTATGGGGGACCGAATTGAGAGTTCACCATACCTGTTCAAGATGTACACGAATGAGAGTGACCTCTTCTTGTGCCGTTCTGAGCCTTTATTGGGGGATAGCTTCAAGATCCTGAAGGAGAGGATCGATGAGATGTACCAGGTCAATCTCATCCTTGACAATCTCCCGGCAATTCGATATACGAAGAAAGAAGGGTATTTCATCCGATGGACTGGTTACCCTGTTGGAATCAAGGTCCAGGATGTTTACTATGTGTTCAACCACTTGAAGTTCACAGTTTTGGTCCACAAGTATGACGAGGCTAATGTTGCCCGTGTAATGGGTACTGGAGATGTGCCTGATGTGATCCCAACAACAGGAAACGGTGGGTCTGATGTCCCTGGTTACATGGTTGTGGGGTTCGAGGTTGTCCCGTGTAGCATTATGCACAAAGCCGAAGAGGTAAAAGACAAGAATATGTACGATAAATACCCGTCCGCGAGAAAGTGCGACCCAACAACTGTCTCTATGGCGATCAGAGAGGGCGAGCCAATCGTGTTTACTTATGAGGTCACCTTTGAGGAGAGTGACATCAAGTGGCCCTCTCGATGGGATGCATACCTGAAGATGGAAGGGGCGAAGGTCCACTGGTTCTCCATCCTAAATTCGCTCATGGTGATTACTTTTCTCGCTGGGATTGTTCTGGTTATCTTCTTGAGAACTGTGAGGCGGGATCTGACCCGATACGAGGAGCTCGACAAGGAAGCGCAGGCCCAGATGAACGAGGAGCTATCAGGTTGGAAGCTTGTGGTCGGAGATGTATTCCGTGCCCCTACAAACCCAGCCCTCTTATGCATAGTGGTTGGAGACGGGGTTCAGATTCTTGGAATGGCAGTTGTGACGATTCTCTTTGCGGCCCTGGGGTTCATGTCCCCTGCCACACGGGGAACCCTGATCACTGGCATGCTATTCTTCTATATGGTTCTTGGGGTGCTTGCAGGCTATGTGGCGGTCCGCATGTGGAGGACCATTGGATGTGGAGATCACAAAGGGTGGGTCCCTGTGGCCTTCAAGTCAGCCTGCTTCTTCCCTGGGATTGCCTTCACCATCCTCACGATCCTCAACTTCCTCCTCTGGGGAAGCCACAGCACAGGCGCAATCCCCTTCTCACTCTTCATCATATTGCTCGTGCTCTGGTTCTGTATATCAGTCCCACTAACTCTGGTTGGGGGATACTTCGGAGCAAAGGCTCCCTATATAGAGTATCCTGTCCGAACCAATCAAATCCCAAGGGAAATCCCGGCCCAGAAATATCCATCCTGGTTACTTGTCCTTGGGGCTGGAACTCTGCCCTTTGGGACTCTCTTCATTGAGCTCTTCCTCATCATGTCAAGCATCTGGATGGGGCGAGTTTATTATGTTTTTGGCTTCCTCTTCATTGTACTGATCCTCCTAGTTGTCGTCTGTGCCGAAGTTTCTCTTGTCTTGACCTACATGCACCTCTGCATCGAGGACTGGAGGTGGTGGTGGAAGTCATTCTTTGCCTCAGGATCTGTTGCAATTTACATCTTCCTATACTCGATAAACTACCTTGTGTTCGACCTCAAGAGCCTCAGTGGCCCGGTTTCTGCTACACTATACATAGGCTACTCGTTCTTCATGGTGTTCGCCATCATGCTTGCCACAGGCACGATTGGCTTCCTGTCCTCATTCTGGTTCGTCCATTACTTGTTTTCCTCAGTCAAGCTCGACTAAAGCTGCTCTATATTGCGTCTGGGAATTTCTATTAAGAGAGAGGGACAGGGACTCTGCTTGTGAAACAGGACAGGACCATTGCAAATTGAGTATATATTTGTTGCTGGTCTTGATGAATTTCGTTTTCCTGGAAAACATAGTCGTAGATTAAGACTTTTACTGTCCTTTTCTTTCCCCCCTCTTTGTTTAAAATAAATAATTTACTCTGTAATTCATGTGACAGTCTTTTTAAGTGCGTTCTGCTGGAGAAATGGAGGCTTTTATTGGGCCGATATCCTGGTGTTCACAGTGATGCTTCCTTTTGAATGTCATGTTTGGATCTGACTGACATTTTACTCAACGGAAATGCCAATTCAACCTCTAGCAAGGTTGGATCTTTGTTTTTCTACCAGACTCCATCTGGAAGAGTTACGGGCTTAATTGCATGAACTTCTGTTCTGCAGCGTCTGCAGCAGTCCTGCTCACTTTAAGTCCGGTCATAACGCGAACTAGGCTCAGTTGATTCTTAATCAAATTGCTCAGAACTTCTGTTCGGAAACTTGCCTATCTCAAGTCTGTTGTGGCTTGTAGATTGTAACTTGTATTGAGTTGCGTCCTGGGGGTTGAGTTAGGCCAAGCCCGAACCAATTTCCAGGGGTCACATTTCTCGATCCACTCCTCTCACCTCCAAATATTTTTCAGGTTGAGGGGAGTCACATTCATCTCCCCAGAATCCTTGTATTATTTATGAAGATTGCAAGTTAGTTGCATCGAGGACTAGTATCTGTCAATGGAACTTGGGGAACAAAATAATGTGTAGTACAACATGTCCTAGGGGTGGCGCAAAAGATAAGCCGTGCTGAAAAGACTAAGCAATTCATACTTTGTACACTCATTGATGTCGTCATACCATGGATGCACACCACACATTTTTCAGATTTCTAGTTCAGAGGATCTTTAAGGTTTGTTATTCTATTCTTGTGGAGGCTGGTCCCTCAAGAGTAGCAGGAAAAACCTTAAGAGATCATAAACTGAAATACGGCGCAAAATCTTGATAGCTACAGTCTACTGCATAAGGGACATATTTATATAGATTTATATATTGCAAAAGAAAATATTCATTCAAATCTCTACTCATGGTTTCCACGTCAAAATCATGACCAATTTATCGTTGATTTCCCCAGCAAGCAATGGCAAAGACACTATCCAAGACCAAGACTTTGATTTAGTAATTTAGGGAGACGTCAGACAGAATACATCAGTAAGAAGATGATCGGACATGAATTTAAGAATTTAGTCCACGGGTGACAGATTTTTTTTTTTTTTAGTACGCTTTTAAAATAAGATAAATTTTATGTTTCGTGTTGATGATCCTGCCATGCCACTCATCAAAAAGAGGTGCAAAGGTGTATATTTGCTTACAACGTTCTTCAGTTTTGTGTTGAAATAGTTATTGGAGAGAGTGAATTTGAATGCCACATACACTAAAATGCACAAAAAGAGCCTTCGGATCAGAGCCTATGTAATTCATTCCTATTTCATGAAAGAAAAAATTGTGACTGATTTTGTCATATTCGCTTCTGCAAGGCAATGAATATTACCAACAAAATGGGTGAGAAAAGAAAAACCAAGTATGGGAATGCGTTACTGATCAGCGCACCTTGTCGAGCTTCATCTTCATTTCTTGAGGTGTAGTCAGCTTTGTCTTCAACAAAAGCCTCGAAATAGTTCTGGTATCCCGTGTTACTTGAAGAGAGCCTCGAGCTTCCGACCTTCATCATCTCCATGGCCTGCAATCAAGTGTTATAATTCCTTCGCTGTTAATTACAAGCTTCAGAATTCATTTTATTGAACCTTCCAATGAAAAGTCTTTCTCCAAGTTCATAGATTAATTGCAGGAAAACTAGGCATCGGTTTCAGAACGTGTCTGGTTTCTGTCAATAACATTTTGAGACCTGATCAACTAGCCTAACAAAAATTACCTGAAAGCTGAACATGAACTGTCTAGCCTCCTTGCTAACTTTAGCATTCGGATGATTCTGAAGCCTCTCATACATAGAACGAGCCTGATTTCGCCTGTCATGTGCCCGTCAAATCAAATCACAGTGGATATCTCTGTCCACCTCAAACTATCATTTATCAATGACAAGAAGGGATTGGATAAACTCAGAGGAACAGTTTAGATTTAAAAAATTGCATTGTGAGAGAAAATTAGGAATAAAGTTCCATTTTCTATCAATTACATATCGTATCACCACCTCGTGAGCGAATCCTGGCAGATGGACCACTGCAATGCTGCTCGTCCATGAATTTCACTCTGTAAGGGAGAAGCATAAATAATTTCAGGGTATGTTACCTCTGAAATCATCAAAACAAACTTTTACAGCACAGTTTAGGGACTGAAAAGGGAAGAGCCGCCAAATTCAGCTTAATATTACCTGAAAGGGCAGCTTATCCATGATCTTCTCATAATAAGGTAAAGCTTCCTTGAGCTTTCCTGAATCCATCAATGAGTCACCATCCTTCAGTGCCTGTAATCAGCAAAGAAATGATTGAAAAGTTCCTTTGTTGGAATTATGGCCCTAGATTCCTTTTCACATATGGAAAAGAAAATAGACAAATCTGAGGCCGGTGGTCTCAAGTGGACAAAGGCAAAAGATTAGAATAAGAAACCAACCTCCTCACACTTGATTTTCAACTTCGGATCAATATTTAAGCCAGTTTTCTTCTTGTAAGCAGCAAGCAATTCCCTTGTTCGTGCATCTTTAGCAGCCCTGTCTTCAGCCGTTTCAAGCTCATCCCCTGGGCGAATATTTCTCCCACCTCCATACTGAATGTGAAAAAAGATATTGATTGTCCAGAGATCAGCTTATCCATCTATGTTTTGTTTCAATTAATATGACAGGTTATTTCTAGTTCAAGGAAAGGACAGAACTTATTGATCCCCAAGATAGCAAATATAAACACGTCCAGTAAGATTTGGAAGTCAAATACAAAAGATAAGAAGGTCCAACAAAGGTACCTTTGGTAAGAGATTGCTTGCATTTCTAAGCCTACATACAATACAAATAACCACAGGACACAGAGACAACGGATATGCAGGCTATACAGTGTGAAGATTCAAGAGTCTAGCGTGTACCGTTCTGGAGATGTTGCTTGGTCTTGGAAAGACTCCCCAAGTAGAAACCTTTGGTTTGTAAGTCTCTGAATTATCTTCCTTTACTGGTTCAGATTTTGTTGTGGTTGGATTTTCAAATTTACTGGTGTCTCCAACAATAATCTCCACTTCCTTTATATCCTGATCAGAGAATGTGTCAGCTACTGGAACCAAACCCGGAGGCAGTCCCCGAGTCCTTTTCTTGTCCCCAAAATCAAGACCCACAAAATCGATACTCGAGACAACCAACTGATCCTCATTCTTGGCCTTTTCAACCTTGACCGCTGCACTGAAATCTGTTCCATTCTCCACATTTAGTCCTAAATTCAGCAAAAATAACCCATTAGCATAAAACAAATGTTGCTCAACTAAGATCCCCCTGAAGTACACCAATATCCTTTCCAAAATTTTGTCGAGGACGTCCAAGAAGATGCAAGGAAATGCCACTTCAAAATCTTTGACCTTTACTCTTATTTGTTAAGGGCCAAATTTTAAGCTAGAATATATAGATTAATACGCATTTCCTTGAATCTCCAATCAATTAGAACTCACGAAAGAGACGTAATTGCCAGTATTTATGCCAATCAATCCCATTTCAAAGGGAGAAAAAACTTTCCCCACAATCTGTGATCACGAATAATGTCTCAAAAGGTAGCAATCATAATTTTGAAGTCAGAACTCTAATGCAAGATAAGCTAAAAAAGCTTACTAGCACGTGCCTTTATTCTTCCTGTAATCTTTTGCCTTCTCCATAGCAATCTTAACCGCATCAGGCACTTTCTCAGCTCCGTCACCGCCGCCGCCCTCCGGCGGAGATGGTGCAGTGCAGGCAGAGGCTCCACTGTCTGTCGCAGCACCTCCATCCAATTTCTGCAAGGGATCGACGCTGGGCTTCGTCTCTCGGGACTTCTGGTAAGCTTTTGCCTTCTCGAAGGCGAGCTTGACCGGGTCAACGGGCACAGGGTCGGGCTCGGAGGGTTCGAGCGGGTTGGGGGAGGACGAGGTCTTGAACTGGTTTGCCGGGTTCGGGAAACAGGGGAAGAGAGTGACGGGTTTGGCGGGAGAGAAGAGCGGAACACTGGGATTGGGTGAACAGAGTCCAATCGCCTTTGAGGTTTGAAGAAAGGATGCCATATCAATGGACCGGAGGACTGCAGGTGAGATTATTCTTCAGCGTTGGTGAAGAAGGCCCATAGCGGAGGGAGGTGAGTGGCAGTGAGCGAGTGGCCCGAGAGAAGACGGATGTTGCCACGTAGGAAAATGCATGCACGCTCAACCCCCTCTACTTTTAAGTAATCTGAAAATGATCCCCACCCTCTTCCTGCTGCACTAAGGGGCCCCTTTACTTTTCTGGTATGCGTCAGGCTGATACTTGATTGTTGACATCTAAAAATCCGACATATTTCTCACTAATTTAGGTTCTAGCTGGTTTGGTCTTAGAAAGACTGATTATCAGCAAATAAATTCCTCGTTAAGTTCACTTCCCTTGTAAATAATATTGACTGAGATTAATAGGATAAATAAAGAAAGATAATAGAACATTTCTTTATGTCAATATGAATTTTGTATTACTTTAATCAAGCTGAGATAAACTATGCCAAAAGTTTTGTATTGAATCACTCAAAGGTTTCAGAGTAACAGGAGAGACAATTACAAGAATCCCGAAATCTCAATGGGCTTGGCCTTCCCCATATTCATCCAGAAAAAGAAAAAGAGATGGAGACAGAGACACCATCAGCAGTTACATGAAAGTTGCTGACCTTATCCTCAGAAATTCTTCCGTGCAAGGATATTGCGTTCATTCCCCTTTACAGGCTTGTATACACAGGGAGAAATCAAATTGCAGATTCTTCATACGTAGTAACTACAAAATATAATCTTGACGGAAATATACGCATACATGCAATTTAATCTCAAACTCCTGGCCCCCAGTCGCCCAGCGTCAGCTCTGATGGCCAGGGCAACCCGTGCCTCCTGAGATTTCAGACATATATATACGCATATGGTTGTTTGGTAACTACTGGGGTAAATTCAGTCTCCCTGCCCTGAAAGGACCGAAAATTGGCTTATAACCATTTATGAAGCGAAGATGAACTTCTGGATTTTTGTTTTTAGAACAGATGAATTTCTGAATTAAAACCCTCTTATTTCTTGTGTTTTTGGGCATCTTGGAAAACACTTCCCACTGCAGCGATAAGCATATTTGTTCATTCACGTCCCCTGCAATTAGCTGAGAATTTCTATGGGACTATCGGGGACCAATTCCTGAGAATTCAGTGCTTTAACTAAGATTTTTAAAAGCATAAATACACTTATGTTGATGGATTCAGGATTTAAGTGGGTTATAAGCAGATTGTCGTCAAGAGGATGATCAGAGATCATTTTCTTTCTTTCCTTTCGAGAACTTTTGCTCGACTTCTTATCTCAGTAAGTATCCCATCAAGGGTGTTCCCAGGTAAGGCTTTCCGGAGCACAGCAAAAGCTCATCTGTTTAGCCGTAATTCCTAGCTACGATCCTGAACCTCATAACGCTTTCTTTGATCCAAATTTCTCGTTTCATCAGAAATATTGTTTGTTAGGAAGCATTTCTTTGAGCATCGACATTTCCTCTCTTCTTTTTTATTTTCCCAGAATGTCTCACCCCCTACCCTTACGAGCCAGCCGCACAGGAGAGTTGATAAGATTTGACGTTGACAAATCCCAGGAGATCGGAGACCAACTCCTGATGATGTAAAATATGCCTTCCTTGGGAAACCAAGGTACGTCCCGCAGACCGCAGCATCCATATTATTCAGGTCTAAGAAAAAGGAAAGCCAGAGGATGAAAATACCGTAGGTTCAGAACACAGTTCAATCGTCCAGATCATCTCATCAGCGGATGCTCAAATATCAGGATCCACATATGTGGACTTTCATTTTGCTTCAATGAATATATATTGCAGGGATCAACCCAAGGCTGGGCCAGCTCAAGAGTCTGCTGAGAATTTTAACTTGACTCGATGCCTGTCTTTATTTTGTCAAAATTTATGAATTCAAATTGGAAATGACCTTTGCTTGGTGCCGGGGCATCCTGAGTGGCATCTTGGTTGGACAGCAAACTGCATATCCATACACACACGATTGGAAATGCTACGTCTTCTTCTTCCACCACCGGACAAATTTTGACTTGTGGACTGTATTCATCATTAAGAAGACTCATTAACTTTATCTAGTCATACTGCCATTGAAAATGAAAACTAGGATAGTATTTGGAGCAATATTTGCAAAAATAGCTGTGGAGTCTCTAACATTTCTATACATCAAATCGGATCGAACAGTTTTACTGTATTTTTTCATGAGCTGTTCAAAGTAATTGCCCATCATTATTACCATGGAAACATATAAAAAAAATCCTCCAATCACTTTTAGTTGACCGTGAGCTTTTGAGTTTATATTTTTATTTCAAGTTATGTACAAACTTTATTTTTTTATCTTCAATAATGCATCAATAGGTATTCAAAAACTCAATATTTTATAATTAATGTAAGGTAAACTTTATCCAGTTTTAAAATGTAAAACACTCCTCATTATTAATTTTTTCTGGTACGTATTTGTTTTTTTATATGATTAAAATAAATATAGAATAAAAAAATAGCAATAATTAAGCTGCTAATCTTTTTGACTGTAATTGGAATCCAACACATAATTATTTCGCACGCTCTCTTTTCTTTTGGCCTAAAAAGCTGTGCCCATCTCCATGTTTTCCCTATGAACGCACACACGCACACAAACGCATTGATTTGGTGGGGTGGCGTCCCTTTCAAGCTTTCTCGGGAAAATCTTCCATGACGAATTCAATCGTCTTCACCTTTTCCATAACGTAAACATTTCTTTGACTGGCTCCTTTTTTTTTCCCCTTGTTTTCTCCCGTTACTTGCCGGTTTCACCGGAACCGGGTCTAGCCGGTAGAAGATTGGCTGATCCGGATTGGCTCCAAGTAGACAGGTTAAATAGGCGGTCCAAGCCGGTTCAAAATGGACTTGGAACCTTTTGACAAGTTATGGTTTGGCCCATTAAGCATAACATGCCAGTCACGGTTAGAGCCGGTTTTAAATAGTGACACATAATCTTTTTTAATTTT
>CXYZ01013298.1:167915-196058 GCA_900006705.1 Sonneratia caseolaris | reverse complement strand
AACATATTAGATTCTATCAAATTTGAAACTACTAAATTTTATAATGGAATGAGAGGAAAAAAATAATTTAAATTTTTGTGTGGGGGAGAAATTATTTAAGTGAATTATATGTTTTATCCATTGAATTTATTCGTCTGAATTTGGTATATTCCTGCGTTCTTCTGACGGCT
This sequence comes from Sonneratia caseolaris, assembly GCA_900006705.1. Taxonomy (NCBI): domain Eukaryota; kingdom Viridiplantae; phylum Streptophyta; class Magnoliopsida; order Myrtales; family Lythraceae; genus Sonneratia; species Sonneratia caseolaris. The sequence goes on along the minus strand of CXYZ01013298.1, from coordinate 195,888 downwards.
CGCAATTAATGATTCTCACGCGAGTGCGCCCTCCCCCAAGCCTCTCGTGAAACGCAAAACCCGCAAAATAATTCAATCCCGTTCATCAGTCGTTTCCTGCAGAACAGACATATTAATGGTTAATAATAAATCCATCCAAGCTGGAATAAGTTTTTTTTAATTAGGAGATGGATTATGCGAAAATTTTTATAGTTGCTCTTGTCATTAATTAGAAAGAAAATCTCCTATTTCAGTGCAAAATCGAAGTTATAATGTATTTATTGCAAGAATCGAATTTAGCACACGAAGAGTGAAATTCACCGACAGGAACCTCTCGTTAATTTGTGGATTGCACTGCTTGTTTAGCATGCTCCGGAGCAATCCATCATTTTCCATAATTTGTTCACATCAAGAAACCGAGATTGTCAGACACAGGAGGGGTCCGCCTTCCGTGTCCTCCAACCAAAGGCACGGAGACCTTTGGGTGGTCGTATATCACAAGGAAAAGGCACTGCCTTTTGTCACTTCTCACTGTTATCTTTCCCAATTGCACCCGCCACTGTCAGTTCCAACTTTATTGTAATGCTGCCTCTCTCTCAAAATTAATCCATAAAGTAGCAAAGGCCATGCTCCTTCCTTGGCCTCTTGCCCCTATTTGTCGAGCAAAATCAAATGATCATTTTTCCTCTATTGGCTTCCTACTGCACACTCGTTGATGATCGATTGTGTCGTCTAGGAAGCTCGGTTGATTGTTGCCTTCTTTCACATCCAAATGTTTTTTTTTTTGTCGTCAGGCCAAGTATCCAACGAAGAGATTTATCTGGTTCAGAGATTTCATGTTTGTGGGTGGGATTGAGCTTTCTATAATCAAGATTTGGACGTAGAGCGAATAGCCCTATTGAAGGAACACCGGCACTCTGATAATTCACGTTGGGCAAGTCACCGAATCCGGTAAGTACTTCTCAGTCCATGAGAAAATTACTTTCTAGGGCACGGCTGCAACCACATGAATCAACAATAAGATGTGTGGTATGAATCAAGATTAACCCTGAAATATAAATTGCTACATGGGGTATGGTAAATTTTGATGATGAGGTACGGTGGTACCGGTATGGATAGATTCAGTTAGGGCCTGCCGATGCACTCTCTCATGAAAACCTGCAGAGGGAAAATGGGGGATAGATGCTGGGGGACGTATGCATGGCGAGTGGGCCCTTATTCCCTAATGGCAAACACCTTTCAAATAAACTAACTTTAACTGTAGGGACCCCTTCTGTCCCTTAAAAAAAGCAGATCCCCCCCCCCACCTCAGTAGCGGTCTTATCATCCCATCAACTAATCATGCTGTCATTTTTCTCCCCCTTTCTTTTCCCTCCACTTTCTCCATTTCCTAAGCCAAGAAAGTAAGCAGAGCCATCTGCCAGTCTTCACTTTGGCGTTTCCTCTCCTTCCTCCTCTTCTCTCAATCTCTCTCTACGTGCTCTGCAAGTTCTAATGGATAGTCCCCAGTCCTTGTTTCTCAACTTCCTCCTCTTTCTCAACTTCGCCTTCCTCTGTCCATCTTCGACCATCGCAGACATCTTCACGGAAGCCCTAATGAGCCTCAAATCAGACTTCACTGACCCGCAAAACACTCTCCAGGACTGGTCCATCAAGCCCGAAACAGACCCCTTGCAGTCGCAGCCCAGAATCCAGTCATGTTACTGGTCAGGAGTCACTTGCAATGCCAACAAAACCTCCCTGGTCTCGATCAACTTGTCCGAAAGGAACCTTAGCGGGTCCTTATCAGGTAAGAAACTCGGCGTCTTCCGGGATTTGCAGCATTTCAACCTCAGCTACAACTCCTTCTCGGGACCTCTCCCGGTAGAAATCTTCAACCTGACGGAGCTCAGGACCTTGGATATCAGCAGGAACAACTTCTCTGGGGAGTTTCCAGGGGAAACCTCATTGGTCGGGATGAAAAGTCTCGTCTTGATCGATGCATTCAGCAACAGCTTCTCGGGTCATCTGCCTGGGAATCTGCCCCAGATAGAAACTCTAGAGGTGCTAAACCTAGCAGGGAGCTACTTCAGTGGAGGAATACCACCTGAGTATGGAAGCTTTAAGAGCATAAAGTTTATCCACTTAGCCGGGAACTTCCTCAGTGGCGAAATCCCGCCTGAGCTAGGGAATCTCCAGACTCTGACCCATATGGAAATCGGTTACAATTCCTACAAGGGAGGCATTCCGCAGGAGTTTGGTAATTTGAGTGAGATCACCTACCTTGACATTGCCGATGCCAGTCTCTCAGGTCCGATTCCAAAGGAGCTATCCAATCTCACCAAGCTTGAGTCTCTGTTCCTGTTCAAGAACCAGCTTGTTGGTCCGGTCCCTTGGGAGCTTAGCAGAATCGGTTCTCTCACTGATTTGGATTTATCAGATAATCTGATCTCAGGTCGAATTCCTGAGAGTTTCAGTGGGCTGAAGAACCTGAAACTCCTCAGTCTATTCTACAACTCTATGAATGGGACAGTTCCTGATTCGATCTCAGAACTTCCTTCTCTTGAGACCCTACTCATTTGGAACAATTTCTTCAGTGGGCCACTCCCTAAGGACTTGGGCAAGAACTTGAACCTCAAGTGGGTTGATGTTTCGACCAATAATTTGGTGGGTCCCATTCCGCCAAAGATCTGCTCAGGAGGTGCACTAACGAAGTTGATTATGTTCTCAAACAGATTTTCAGGGACCCTTTCGCCTTTGGCCTCGGATTGTGCTTCTCTTGTTCGACTCCGCCTTGAGGATAATTTATTATCGGGTGGGATTCCTCTTAACTTTTCCCTCCTCTCTGGCATTTCCTACATTGATCTTTCCAGGAATAATCTCACGGGGCCCATCCCCTCCGAAATTTCCCGGGCCTCAAGTCTTCAGTACTTCAATGTGTCCAGGAATCCAGGGATGCGAGGCACAGTCCCAACAGGTATATGGTCTATGCCATCTCTGAAGAATTTCTCTATGTCCGATTGTAACATCTGGGGAGAACTTCCTGCATTTGGGTCATGTGGGTCAGTTTCTGTGATCGAGCTTGGTGACAACGCTTTATCAGGTTCCATCCCTGAGAGCATTTCAAGTTGCCAGGAACTCGAGAGAATAGACTTGTCCGGGAATGCCCTCACAGGTCAGATTCCCCAAGGGATAGCCAGTCTTCCAGCTCTCAGTGCCTTGGACCTGTCTCGCAACAACTTAACTGGTCCAATACCGAGTAAATTTGGGGATTCTTCGAGCCTATGGCAATTCAACGTGTCTTTCAATGACATGTCTGGATCAATTCCCTCAAGCAAAGTCTTTAAGTCGATGGACAAGAGCTCGTTTCTGGGGAATGTGAGACTGTGTGGGGCCCCCCTGCGATCGTGCCCGGACTCAGTTGCAATTCTCGGAAGCAGAGGCACAAAAGGGAAACTAATACTGGTCCTTTTACTGTGTCTGGGATTAGTTATTCTTACCACATTGTTGGCCCTAGGGGTATTTTATTTCCTCAAGGGCAACAAAAGGGGCCACTGGAAGATGATTTCCTTTGATGGGCTTCCCCAGTTTACACCGAATGACATTCTAAGGAGCTTTGAGGTCTCCGAACCCACTCCGACACCCCTCAGTCCAGTTTCCAAGGCTGTCTTGCCGACTGGGATTACGGTCTCGGTCAAGAAGCTAGAGTGGGCCCCTCGCAGAATGGTGATCTTATCGGGTTTTATTAACCGAATGGGAGATGCAAGGCACCCGAACCTGGCCCGGCTACTTGGGTTTTGCCATAACAGAGAAGTAGCCTACTTATTGTATGATTACTTGCCGAATGGGAATTTGGTCGAGAGGATAGGGGCTAAACAGGACTGGAGAGAAAAGCATAGATTGGTTAGTGGGATTGCAAGGGGGCTTTGCTACCTTCACCACGAATGCTTTCCTCCAATTCCTCACGGAGATTTGAAGTCAAGTAATGTGGTGTTCGATGAGAACATGGAGCCCCGACTGACCGGATTCGGGCTCAAGTACCTGGCTTGGTTGAATTCGGGTTCATCAGCAACTGCAATCTCGGATAAGGGTTCAGGTATGTATGCGTTGTTTATTGAACGAATTTTTTTATTGATCACGCTCCCATTGCATCAGATGTACAAGAGGAAACTACATCCAATTCATGGACCTACAAATGCAAAATGGGCTCCTAGCAGTGGGCCTAATGAGCACAATGATTGGGCCTTTTGATGCCTTTCCTTTCTTGAGTCCTCGATGTATGTGTTTACGACATAGATATACTGAAGTTCAATTCTTCTTCTTTTATTTTCCCCCCACCTCCCTTCTCGCAGGGGAATTCAACAGTGCAGTCAAGGGTCAACTAGAGATGGATGTCTACAACTTTGGAGAAATCATAGTCGATGTCTTGACGAATGGAAGGCTTGTGGGTGCTGGAGAGAGCATCCAAAGCAAGTCCAAGGATGTCCTTCTGAGGGAAATTTGCAGCGAGAATGGTTTTGGTCCCAGTGGTTCCTTCAAGGAGGAGGTCAAGCTGGTCCTTGAAGTTGCTCTACTTTGCACACAGAGACAGGCCGCAGACCGGCCGACCGCTCAGGATGCTCTGGAGCTTTTACTGGAGCATAAGAACTCAGGAAAATGAGCCAACTTTCAATAATAAATTGGATAGAATCAAACGAGAGAAATATAGTTCGATCAGATGTCAAAAGCAAATAGTCATATCTTCTTTAATTATATAGCTCGTAAACATAAAGCTTTGGTAAGCTCTCGCCCCTAATGCCAATGTATGTGTTGTTTTTTCGTTTCATTTTCCTTCTTAATGTTATCTATATTGGAGTGCTAGAAAAGCATGTCATTTGAAGGTCATTTCTGAATATATGATAATTTCTGGATTAGCGAGTAAAATTTCATGCCCAGTATAAATGACCGGCGCATGGAACATCGCAGTAATGCCAGTTCGTGATAATCGACAGGTCAATCGATTGATGACACGATATATATGTAAAAAAAAAAAAATCAATCTATCAATACATTTATGAAGATTAATCAACTATATTGTCANCACGATATATATGTAAAAAAAAAAAAATCAATCAATCAATACATTCATGAAGATTAATCAACTATATTGTCCGAAATTTCATAGGGAAGGTAGCGATACAAGTCCACACAGGTCGAAATTAAGAGGACACGGGTCCTTTAGCTGTATGCCTCACCACAATCGGATATTAAATCACGACAGCTTATTGAAAACGAAAGAATTTGATAAATACCAGAGATAGATAGAAAGAACGAAAAGTAAGAAGAAGGAAAGAATTACTAGAAATTACACATTTGGAGATATTTCAGGAATTACTGAAAGATAGTTGATCGGGTAGGTTTGAGATTCTCCCCTGACTGAGAAATAGACAGCCGCAGTGAGCAATAACCGGGGCATCCTTGGACTCCCTTCTGACGGCAACGCTCCACTCCTTCAAAAGGGCGGCAGAGTCGTCCATTTCCCTCGAGCTGTTGGGATACTCCCAATCAAGGTCAAGCCCATCGAACCCGAACTTCCTAGCAACCTCCAAGGATGAGTAGATGAAGGCCTCCCTCGATGCCGGAGAGGAGGCCATTTCGGCCAGCAGGGGCCCTTCCCCATGGCCACCAATCGAGAGGAGGGTCTTGGCCGGTACGTTCCTGTGGCGAAGTGCACTGGCGAAGTTGGAGAGCAATACAGCCGTTGAGTTTGACAGTTCAAACTTGAATGTCACATTACTTGGGGAGAGGAAAGCATAGAAGATGTGAGTGAAGAGAGTAGTGCCATTCTCCCGGGGGGTAGGGGGAATCGGATCCTCTGAAGGATAGTGACCGGCTTTAATGGCGACAGGCTTGGAAGATTCGACACAAATCATGAGAAGCATTGAGAAGAGAAGGAAGAGAGACAGAGGAAAAGCCATTTTCAAGCGATTGTCTATGGGCCTGCCAGACGTGAGACCCTTAATATACACATAATCCAAGGAGGGGTGGAATCAGATAATGTTTCGTCTTCAGCGTCCAGTTTTTGGAAGATTGTGTTCACTCTTCACTCGACTGGGGGGACAGATGCTTTGACTAATCAATACAGCTAACATGTATATTATTTTAATTAAAATCTCCGGTATTGGAGTGATCTTCCATCATGAATTTTCCTTTTAGAAATGGAAATGTATTTGGAGTTGCATTGTATGCCACGCCGAAAACACGGTCTTCAACAGCGTAGCGGTTCGACTCGATGGAAACGATTTATTTTACGTGAGCATATAAGTTAGCATACAGGTGTTAGCATATTCGGTTGATTGGGATAACGGCATTCAGCATTAAGATGAAATGTGACAAACAGCATATCTTCACTCGTCATCATTATAGATAGGTTCATGACCTCCATTCTCTCATAGGTAACTTGCACGAGTAAATAAATCGCCCTTCCAGGTGGCTCGACATAATCACGATCAAGATATAAACTCTCCCACAAGAGAAAGTCACAANACATAATCACGATCAAGATATAAACTCTCCCACGTAACTGGGGCTTTAGACTTGTAGCAAAGCTACATATATATTGATCCTAACGATTGGTGAGAGTAGCTTAAGCGACGAGAAAGTCACAAGAGATATTTCCTACGAAACTCGGCGCTGGAAACATTGGAAACCAACGGAGCTGTATATAAAGAGCCAACTTAAAGAATTCAACTTTACTATTGATATGTTATGTATATACATATATATATATATAGATTGTGTCCGTGCCTGACTCATTCATTCATCACTTCCTAGATAGATGGCTCTTTGTGTTGTGTCCTCTTCGGGTATCCGCTACCGCTGAGCTGNGTGCCTGACTCATTCATTCATCACTTCCTAGATGGCTCTTTGTGTTGTGTGCTCTTCGGGTATCTGCTACCGCTGAGCTGATATATATGCAACGGACGTGGATGAAGCGGCCGGAGGAGAGGGCGTACCGATATTTTTGCGGCAATATGAAATCGACCCTGGATCCGTACTGTTTCAATGATAAGATAAGAGGATGGACGTGAGAATTATGAATTCTTCTGAGACGATCATACTACCCCCCCACCCGGACCAATTTCTGTTTCTCTTGCTCTGCCCGTCTCCTGGATCACTCTGAGGCCTGAGGAGGATCGAAAATTGTAATTTGCATCCAAAAATTGTTAAGAAAGTTCCGTAAATATAAGAAGGCTTGCATCCCTTCGTTAATAGACTTCAAATTTTAGGCTCATGGTGTGCACCGCTTTTGCTAATCCAGTGCAAATTTAATAGAAATATACAACCTCTTCCTGTGCACAACAACCTCGATCAACTCGAGCCTGCGGGCATTTTGTTCTATATAATGTGATATAAGATTANTCAACTCGAGCCTGCGGGCATTTTGTTCTATATGATATGATATAAGATTGTATACACCCACTAAAGAACTCTGAGCTCAGCGGGGAAATAATTCGGATATCGTCGTGTCATTTACGGAATAAATCTCTTCCAGTGAACTGTCCACTTTTGTATCAGCTCCATCCCTGACCTTTCTGATGGAGAACGCAGGTTTCTTCGGGGAGGGGATATGAGAAGTGCCATCTCTTAGCATCCTAGAGATCTCCAACATTGAAGGTCTGTCAGCTGGGCTTTCTTGCACGCATAACAGGGCTATCTGCATACACCTTGTTAGCTTACAAGACGAGGTTGAATCATCCAGTGATGAGTCGACGAATTCCTGGGCATCACCGTCACTCCACTTTTCATATGCCTGAACAACAATTTGTGTGAAATTTATCTCAAACCGCTCTAAATGTTAACGTATACTTCAGATGTTGGCAAATTGCGTACACACTACATACCCTTTATTTTCCACGCAATGCAGCAAGCATTTCAGCTATCTAACAGTATCTATCAGTTCCCTGTTTGAGCCATCTATCCATTTAAATTGTTCAACTCCGATTTTTCATAATTTTCATGTGATCAGAAAGTTTGAAAAGCAACACTGAAAATCAAAATTATTAATCATCAAAACACAGGTGCATGTAACTTCTTAGACAACAAGGATCCATCTGAAGCACATAATAATGGAAGAGGATGAGTGCCATTTATGTCACAGTAAAAACTATGGAGTTTCTTTGAATTAACTTACATATTCGAGAAGGTTCAGGTTCTCATTTTGTCCATAGTAACAAGTTGTCCTCTTGCTGCTAATTACTTGCAGAAGAAGTACTCCAAAGCTGAAAACATCATGCTTCATTGAATACGTGCCCTTCCTCACATATTCAGGAGGAACATAACCACTGCATCACACAATATCTGAGTCACATATCAAGAAGACAAGAAGGAACTAATGTAAGATTTACTGAATGGCTCTGAAGTTTGGAGTGTTTATCTGAAGAGAGAGGGAGGCCTTTAGTTCTCACTAAGTCCCAACGATACGCCCTGTCCTTGCTTCAAGTTCTTTCTTCTGGAAGATCCTCGCCATACCAAAATCTGATATCTTGGGGTTCATCTCATTGTCAAGTAAGATGTTGCTGGCTTTCAGATCCCGATGAATGATTGTGAAATTAGAGTACTCTTGCAGGTAGAGGAGTCCTTGCGTAATCCCTTCAATGATGTGCATTCTTTTCTCCCAGTCTAAATAATATCTCCTAATGGGATCTGCACCAATTATTACTTGCTCCATTAACAAAAGGGATATACCCACACAAGAAAGAAATCAGTTGCCAGCATGAAATCTTTGATAGGAGTTGAATTCTTCAGTTGGCAAGTATCACTTTTAAGTAGTGATACTAGGTGTAAATTAAATAATTTCAACCTGAAACTCTAAATAAGAGCATAGACACAGAGTTCAGACTTCCCATGCCTAATTTCCAAAAGACACAAATTCCCATAAAATGTTAACTTTTCAACGATTCCATTAATACCAGGATATGCCTCCGTTTCAAATCCTAAGACCAGACAATTAAAATGAAAGCAAATAAATATCAGAGAGGTTGTATGAAGCCCCAGACCGAACAAATAGAAGTCTAAGCTTTTCCCTGGCATGTACTCGTAAATCAGCATCTTCTCTTCCTGATCAGTGCAAAATCCAAGAACCTGAACTAAGTTCACATGTTGAAGTCTTGCAGTCAACATGACTTCATTCTCAAACTCCTCAAGACCTTGGTTTGAGTCCTTGGATAACCTCTTCACTGCAATAACCTGCCCATTGGGTAATTTACCCTAGAAGAAGATCGATTAATGCATAGACGATCAGCACATTCTAGGTTAATTTTATTCCCCAGCTTATGTGCTCTATTAATGTGTAATCAGAGCAAGAACCTGATAATCTTTTCCGTAACTCACTCCAAGTAGGAGTATAGTAAATGTGAGAATGGGCTTACTCTGAATGGAAGGGGAGAAGTGTTTGAGATTTTCACTTAGTTTCAAATGATGGCTTCTGAAGTATCAGTTTTCTTGGAGACTAGGATAAAAGAGGAACAGGTTGAAATTTTTTTATACCTTATAAACTGGTCCAAAACCACCCTCTCCAACCTTGTTTTCGCACGAGAAGTTATTGGTCGCTGCTCTGATTGTAGCAAAGCTGAACACTTGCAAATTAGGAGTATCACTGTGAAGGCCCTCAACAGCCCATATACCACATTTCAGTTTCTGGATTATTCTCTTCGTCATTCCTGAAAACCCTTTACTCAGTAAAAGAGAGCAAAAATGTTTCACTAAATAGTGTATTAGGAGGCTAGTCAGATGAAACTTGATAGTTTTGGAAACTAACCTCTTGATATGCATCCTCTACTTTGCAAGTTATATATCACACCAGAGAGCAGGAGGATACCTAAAGCAGCTGAAGCAATGACAACAGGTAGAAAAATTCCATTCTTTTCACGGCCTTCAATTCCCTCCTTAGCTGTGAAGTTTGTTTGATTCATAACTTAGAATTTGTTTGTACAGATAGAAATATGACAAACAATCCATTATTATTGTGAATTTTACTAAATCACCCACCCTGGAACTCATAATTGAGGCAGAGGAGTTGAGAAGAATAATTACCCAACAGAATGAAAACTTCACTACTGAGAACATATAAAATGCATTCTGGACCACAGCTTCTCGTGAGAGTTAGCCTATAGTTAACACGATCTCAAGAAGTTATAATAGTGAATATGCTATATCCTGTCTCCACACACGAGATTAAATTTCATGATGAATTTCTGGAGATGTTAGAAAATAGAGCATTTACCTGCCCTGGAAAGAACCCAGTCATCATCGTTTGAGACTTGGAATACACTATAACCCAGAAGTCCTTTTTCCCGTGCATAAGCAGCCTTCCTCCTTATAGTCTCAGGGCCGTCAAAATTAATCCAAGTAGTACCCTTAAAGAAAAATTCCACAACATAGGTGGAATTATATACTGACGCTGTCCCATACCCTGTGCCCTGAATATAAGGCTTGATCATCTTATATGCCATTGAACCATCGATAGTAAAAGCTGGACCATCTGCCGGTGACCCGACAGATATTTCATGCACATTGTCAAGCTTCCACGCATATCCATGGTAGGGGAGGCCTAACACCATCTTGGTCACAGGAAATCCCCTACTCATGTAGACAATTATACAGAAATCAGTGTTCTGCTGGCTCTCTGGGTCAAAAAGAGCGGCATGGGGGTAAATAAATCTCTCTTTGGTGGGCAGGTGGTAGTCATAGGCAATAATATGCAGCCAATCCAAGGTCCGACTCATTGAGTCGATCGGATAAATGACCGAGTCAGATCCTTCTTGGCAGTAACCCGCCATTGTCAGCAGTAGTCGGCCTTTTCGAGATGTTTTTGACTCAGAATCGATACCTTCTTTCAGTTCCTCCAAAAGAAAACCCAAATTGGTCATGTTGGTGGTGTCACTAGGGACAACCCCACAAAGGTCGAGCCCATCAAAGCCATAAGTCCGAGCTACTTCAAGCGAGGATTTGATGAAAGACTGTCTCGAAGTAGAATTGCCCACCTATTGAAACGAGACAGACGATATATATAAAGATTGATTCTTCTCATGAAACGACAAATGAAACCCAACATTTCGAGAAAAGTTCAACCGAAATGTGATATCAGTCAGCCAAAATTGCTTGTAATAGGAAAGGAAACACTTATATTTGATTAAGATTACCATGGAAGCAAAAATGGCTGATTCCTCTCTCCCTGCCCAGACGGATAAGAGGGTGATGATCCTTGGGTTCTTGCTCCTGACAGTGCTTGTGAAGTTCGAAAAATTCGGGAGGTCCGTGGAGTTTATAGAGAGCTCGAATGTGGAGGAGTTGATAAGAGCAAAGGAGCAGATGAGGTGGGTGAATAGAGCAGAATTTATGTCGGAGATGGGGATTTCGCTGCCCGAATAATAGTACCCAGAGCGAACCCATTGCTGGGATTTTGATAAGGAGAAGTGGCAAAGGATGAAGAAGAAGAAGATGGAGACGGAGAAGAGGTCTTCCGCCGCCATGAGCTGCAGAGAGAAAGGAACAAAGGAATGTGTTTTTCCATTTCTCCGCAGGGCTGAATTGAGAGAACTCTTGTTGCCGAGGGGGATGTTCTAGTCAAGGAAAGAACAGACACATCGTTGACTATGGGTCGTGTCGGAATTGGGAGCATTTCTATTTCCAGCAAATTACTTTCATTATTTGTTCACTATTCATCATAAATCCTACTTAGCTACCTTAAACTCTACTATTGAAGTATCTTCAATGGCGACAAGCTAAGTTAGAGGAAATTTGAGCGCTTGAATTGAATGGCACTTATACTATGCAAGATTTACTACCAAGCAAATATCTAATAGGAGGTAAATAGGTCTATAAGATAAAGTATCAAGCAAATGGTAGTATTGATCACTACAACTCGTTGCAAAGAGTTTTACTCAAATTGAAGGTATTGAGTTCCATGAAACTTTTGCTTCTATTGTTAAGTTGGTGACGGTACATTGTTGGTTAACTATTGCTTTAGCAAAAGAATGAGAAATTCATCAACTAAACATTCAAAATACTTTCCTCCGGGCGATAGATGAGGAGGTTTATATGGAACTTCCCCCAATTTTTATATTTCTCGGACAACCAAGGTGTACTGCTTACACAAATCCCTTTATGGTCTTCGTCAGACTTCCCGAAATTGATTTTCTAAATTTGCTACGGCACTCCAACACTTTGGTTTTCAACCATCCAATGCCAATCATTCTTTGTTCACATTCTCTAATGGTGACATGTTCTTTGCCGTTTTGGTGGATGTGGATGACATATTGCTTTGGTGTGAACCCATGGACCCAAGTAGAGCCCAATCATTAAGTTAGGCCCATCTACTTTTTCTCTCCTTCCACCGCCTTACGCCTCCTTATACACTTGTCAATCAATCCTTTCTCCTTCTTCTCTTCATTCTTCTGAAACGTCACCGAATACAAGCGAGAGAGAGAGAGAGAGAGAGGGAGAAATTTGCATAGAGATAAGGTGAGGTCAGAGAGTGAAATTGAAGAGAAAGAGTTAAACAAAAGGGGAGGACAGTAAGAGCTCAAAATAATTGAATGTTTATTTTGATCAACTTAAGTTATGATAATAATATACATATTATGACTTATATATTAGTTGAATAGTGTATGTACAAGTATACTCTTTGCTTCAGTGGGTAGAAATGAATATGTGGTAATGAAATAAAAGCAAACATGTATATATATATATATATACACACACACGTTGATTTAGGAGGAAATTTGATTCTGGCAATGGAAAATAGAAGGGAAAAGAAAGAAAGAAAGAAAGGAACAGGAACGAAGAAGGGAAGAGAACGGAAAGGAAAGGGGAAAGGAACAGGAAGAATCGGGAGGAATAAGTATAGGAGGGTGGGATGGAAGGGATAAGAGTATGAGAATTTAGAAATTGAAGAAATCAATTAAATTGATTTGTTCATTACAATCACTTCGTTAATTCACAAGAAAATATCTATTTTGAATATTATTGGTATTGATAATTTTATGATATATATATATATATATATATAGATTTTATTGTGAACAAAATAACAGATATCGAGGAGATCTGGATAAACACCTAGAGGATCGTACTTTATGATTGGTTAATTCAAGAGTTGTAAATACATTTTTCCATTGTGAAATGTTATGTCTATGATTAGTAATTAGCAAATGTTAATTATGAAATAATTATTTGTTATATTTAAGTAATTGTCGTTTCTAACGAGTACACATATTTTGAATAAGTGACGAAGATAATAGAAAAAATGATGAGTAATAGTAGTAGTCAGACATGCATACATACATAGATGATCTGCATTACTGTTTGTGTTTATACAAAACCATGATAACTGCTAAGCCGATGGAATAGAAATGAGACTTATTGATTTACTGCAACTTCTTGGCATGATATAACATGGGACATGAGCAACGCTGACTCTGTGATCCCAGCAGAATATGTGAGGTGACTCCCTTTTCGGACCCGATTGGAAAAACAAATACCAGAGAGGAGAGGTAAGAAAAAGAGATAAACGTGAGAGTGACGAGTCCACTCTTATCGCTGAAGGACAATAGGCGGCCCCCACGATTGCATGCGAAGGTGAAGGGCACGAGAAGGGAAATATTATGAGATTGATTGAGGTGCGGGGTGATGATACCGTCCAGGGAGAGAAGAGTATCGATACCGCCATAACTCTATCATAGAGGTAGTGCGGTCCTATAATTATTGTTTGATATGAATGTTTACATGCAATGCATTATGTAAGTCGTATGAAGCTAGTTAGGTTGCTAATAACCATATATCCAAATTATTTGACTAACTAATATAATAAATACAATTATGTAAGAACCTATATTTAAACAAATGTTATTTCACTTTGAAAATATGTATTCACTAAGTTGCAACTCATACTCCTCTACAATTTTTTTTTTTTAGATAAGGAAGACACTCAACCAAATGGAACAACCAAATTTGATTCGGGGATCAACTAGGACAAATAGTTAATAGAGTATGTATCGAATAATGTATTGTTCTATATATAATGTTATGATATGGAACGTTTAGCAATAACTGTAGGTTAAGATGTGTGTGTTGTTGTATGATGATGAAAAGCTAATAGATTACGAAAAACTGTTACTGGATATATTAATTATAATATTATATAACAGGTTTGGAAATTTTGATTTTTATGAAAATAAGAGGAACTTTGCCAAAATTCCAAGTCATGACATTTGTGGCAATGACTCTCCACAATGCTAGCAATTCATGGCCTATATACACACATGTTTTCGTATTAAGGATCTCGAGCCGCTTCAGTACTTTCTTGGCATTGAATTGGCTTGGCTCGACTCAGGTCTATTTCTCAATCAACGAAAGTATGTCTTAAATATTCTCACCAAGTCAGGGATGTTAGGCTCTTGTCCTTCTCTTTTTCCGATGGAGCAACAACATAAGTTATCTCTTGATTCTGGCTCTCCTCTCTCTAATCCAGGCTCTAATCGTCGCCTAGTTGGTCGACTCATTTATCTAACTATCACTAGACCAGAGCTCTCGTACCCTATTCATATATTCTCTCAATTTATGCATGATCCTCGTCAAAGGCACTGGGATGCTACACTAAGAGTCTTTCAATATCTCATGCAGTCATCTAGGTAAGGAATTTTATTGTGGCCTTCTTCCTTGACAATCACAGCATATTGCGACTTTGCTTAGGCACTCGACAATCTGTGACTGGGTATTTTATCACATTAGGTGGATGCCCTATTTCTTGGAAGACCAAGAAGCAAACTACCGTCTCATGTTCCTCTGCTAAGGCTAAATATCAGGCTTTAGCGGCCACCATCAATGAGATTTTATGGCTTCGCCAATTATTAGCCTCTCTTGGCATTCAACATATAGCACCTGTCACACTATTATGTGATAACAAGGCCACCCTACATATTGCTACTAATCCCGTGTTTCACGAACACACCAAGCATATTGAGATCGATTGCCACTTTGTTCGAGAGCACATTCAATCTCATGTCATCACCCTAGCTCACGTTTCCACACATTTTCAACTTGCCGACATCTTTATGAAGGCACTTGGTTGTGATCATTTCTGTTTTCTTCTTAGCAAGTTAGGCATTTGTGATCCTCATTCTCCAACTTGAGGGGGCGTATTATGGGAGCTAGCTGACTTGTTCAACAGATTTGAATTATTCTAGTCCATTTTATTATTGTGTTAGTAGATTTGATTTGGTTGTTATTCCGTAGATTAGATTAGATTAGATTTGATTTGATTTGGTTGTTATTCCAAATATGTGTTCATCATCTTGTATATATTGTTGTACACCACATTAGTGAAATGTGGCTTGCATACTATCAATCTCTTTACCGTCTGAGAGAGAGAATGCCTCATGTAAGTCGCTTCAAAGAGAGAAGAAAAGTCTCATGGTAAATGTACTCGCTTGTAGTTCCGCTGAGATAAGGGAATGAGTGCATAAATTTTTTCCGTATCTTTTTAGGGCTAGCTTGAGGAAGAAATTCATTAACCGAATTAGGTGCCAAATTTCCATGCAGGTGTAGTAGCTAACACTGATCACATCTGCGGATGAGATTGGTTAGCTGGCGGCAGGGACCATGGTGATCTGGGTACTGAAATTGTAGTTCTCAACTCATCGAGTCTGATTCATGAATTTGGAAGCAAAATCTTCTCAGAGACTTAATAGGACCACCCGTGTGTGCAGATTTAGATATGGCCTTGTCTCGTTTGAAAGAAACTGCTAAGTTCCAAATCCCACCAATCATGTCTGGTCACATTGTACAAGTAGGCATCACATGTTAATGCGCTCTGGATGTTGACAACAATTCAGGTCCGACTACAATGGGGCGATTGTCCCTCATATTACATGGTTGATCCAACCACAACACTGTAGAAATCCTGTTCTGGATGAAGCTGCAAATACTGTTGCTGAACAAGCAGGGTCCTCATGAGCACTTACTGTAGTTGAGACTAGGGAAGGAGAAGTGACGAAGATCAAAGAAAGTCAGGTTTCTGTCAATACTGGTCGGATCAATAAGAAGAAAAGGCATATTCTTTTATTGGGACAGCATGTATGAATCCCTGCAGCAGGGCAGAAGCACATCACGTGTTCAAAGGGCATGACTTTGTTGAGCATATGTCGCCAGGGAATGTGAAGCACGCATTGGGAATAGAGGCTCGGGTAGGATAATCTGTTTTCCTCGTTAAAAACCAGTGGTATGTGTTGTATGTGGTGCATTTCTTGTTGTCTGGTAACTTTCCATGACAGCACTGTTTTACAGCGACGGACTGATTTCCAGACATAGTAGTTCTACGTCTCTCTCTGCAATAAGAAAGTGACTGCATGTTTCTCCCATCAAGCCTGTCGAGCTTGTCGAAGATCCGTTTTTCTCAGATGTTGCACTTTCGTACTTGATTTTCATAATCGCATGGCTTTGGTCTCATTCGGTCACAACACGTTCTCTTCTGCAGATCTGGAGTCTTTCCACAGGTCCATAAGCAAAAAGTCATAATCTTTTTTCTTGAAATTTCTTGAAATTAGTGCAGGGGTGTGAAAGTGACTTGATCATTGTTCATGTATATGGCAAATGGGCATTCTGATCTGATGACAAGGAGACTAACCAAGAGACCTATTATGCTTAAGTTGACCACGTCCTCCGAACTTCTCTTTCATCTCCTTCTCCATTTCTTTGATAGGTGCAAAAACTTTTTGCGCCTCAATCACCTTAGTCTTAGACATAACAAGATTTAAACGAAGGGCCGGATCCTCTAAACTGTCCAGCAGAAGTTTCTAGTGTCGTCTGGACTTCGTTTCCTATCATCTCCTGATCTGACTGTTGGAAACTAATAATAATTTACTAAGACGATGACGTTGCTTATGGTAGAGGCAATAGTCACATGAAAGCTATAATCATTTCCCAGATTTCTTCGCTTACACATCTGTAAAAGATTTCAAGAGTGCATTATTCATCTAAATTGTTGTAGTGTGCCCCCATTTATCTTGTTTAAAGGTTTAATTGGTTCCATGATCTTTAATGCGCAGATGAAATACTGAGGAGACAGCTTTCTGTCATTTTATTTCTTCTTTTGGACCCAGCTTTTGTTAGTTGTGCGCCAGCGGCATTCAATCAGGGATCTTTTGACTTACTCACCCCCACTCTTTATTTTTTTTTATTTTTTACACTTTTCCCCACTCTAGACCGAGCTTTCTTCTCGTTTCGCTGATAGGATGCTCGTCCATTAAGGAAGTCTGGAATCCGGCGTGCATGTGACTCCGGAAACCGGGGTTGGTAGATGCTCCTTCATCAAGGTTAGTCTGGAATCCGGCCTGCATTTGACCCTGGAAACCGAGGTCGGTAGATGCTCCTTCGTTAATGCTGCACGGAATCTGTTGTGCATGTGCCCTAGAAAAACAAAAACTGCATTTTCTGAATACTTCCAATATGGCGTCATTCATTTTGAATCAAAAGGATATTTGGTTGGATAATATAGATTTTAAAATTTACTTAGAAGAGATATCACATCATATATTGATACAAAGCCAAGGTGTTCTCGGGATACATTTGACAATTTTTGTGCTGCAAAAGTGGTACGACTTTTGGGCAAATGTCACAGACATGTTTTGCTCTTGCGTTCTTCTCTTGAATCCTATGTTCCTCTACCTCGTTACACCTGTGTCGCTTCCTTAGCAGTAGATGGATAGACTTTTACGTCAAATAACCCGAACGGCACCTGCACTCTTACTGTTGCAGGGTTTTAGTCCCTCTGCTACCACAAAATTTAATCCCATGACTAACACGGAGGAACATCGACCAGCAATAGAAAGCATCAGCAATGTCGTGCCTGGTGAGTAAGGTCTTCTTTGCCCTTAATCGTGACTAGAGAACATCTCAAGCCTCTTTCCTTTGGGCAAAGATCTCTCTCAGTCTGTCTGAGACCACAAAAATCACAATCAATATATACATATTCAGTATGTAGAGATCTTTCAACATTAGTGTTAGCCTTATCTGGATCTCTTTTTTCAAGAAAACATTATAAAATAGAAAGATTGAGCCAATAATTGATGGATGTATATGCTCAAATGCCTTTCTGTTTATGGGTTACTTGTATTGATGGTCCCCTCCTATCTTTTGAGACTGGCAGAGTAGAGGTCCGAGCCCCCCTTCTCAGAGTTGAGACTGAGAGAGCATGCCAATCAATCTCACATCTTCTGTTGAAGTGTTGTTAGCCCCCAAACCTACCTACCATCTTTGCTATCTTCCTTTGTCATGATGATCCGACGGTGACTAATAAACTCACTTGATCGCGGATGATCAGATCTTACATATAGTATAGAACTGAAGCCTTGAAAATGAGAGGATCTTAGATCATGGTTATTGACTATTGGTCAAAATCTGAAGTTGGGGTTAGGGAGGTAAAAAGAGAGAGAGAGAGAGAGAGAAGAACAACAATGAGGTAATGGGGTTGATGAGATAATTTTTTATAAAAAAAACAAAAAGGATAAATGAGTGAAAATATAGAAAAAAATATTTTGTAATTCTCTCATTTTTGTTGGTTCTTTCTTTCTATAAATCTAACTATCAAAAATCAAAAGTAATTAAATAATTGTTTTTACTGAATTAGAAGCGAATGTCTGACCTCTGACATCTCTTCTGGCACATAATCTGCAACAGTGTTGATCTTCAGGAGATCCGAGCAGCCTTTGACCAAATCTAAGCCGTCCATGCGTCTTCCCTCCCCCACCCATCAAGATCGAGGATTCTGAGAAAATCTAACGGTAAACGAAATAGCTGTCCGCAATCCAGTCGTGTACGCATTTCAACAGTGGCTGACTCTCATTTCTTCCCCCGACCTGCTTAAGCCTCGAGAAGTAAATTCGAGAGAACGTGGGCCAAGGGTAATTAAGATACACGCGTCCCCACCCCCATGGATAGATTAATATAGCCCTCATCTCACATTTGAGATGGTTTTACTCTTTTAATTATTTTCTTGACAAGAATTTATTACATTAATAAGTGAATTATTAACAAATTTTGAGAAAGATGAAAATAGAAAGGGTCAAGATTATGCGGGTAGGGATAGGAAAATTTATGCGCACAGGAGACAACCACCNTATTAACAAATTTTGAGAAAGATGAAAATAGAAGGGGTCAAGATTATGCGGGTAGGGATAAAAAAATTTATGCGCACAGGAGACAACCACAGATACCGAACTTGAATTGAAGAATGACTTCCAGATTAATTAAATTCAGTGTGTATTGTCTTCTCTGGATTCTCCGAAAAGTGAATATTATAGTGTGGACCTAACCGAGTAAATTCTCCCTTATAAATAAATAAATAAATATAACCAAAATGAAAGGGAAACTGAATTTTAAAATTATATATATATATATTTTTTTTAAAAAAAAGGAATTTTGGCAAACATACTGCACTCTAAAATCAGAAAATTCTATTTTAACTAGTGAGGGGGAGGCTCGGGGGGCGGTCTGCCTTGTTCTTGGTCTTTTCTGTGCTCCTCTTCTCTTCCTCTCTTCTTCTCGTTCCAGAGAGACAACGAAAGAACCTTAACAGCTCATCGCATCCCTCTTCTCCTCCGCTTCAGTCGGATCCCTTCCCCTTTCCCTAGAATCCTCTCATTTCCTCCGAATTCCCACCCTATGGTCCCTCCTCCTTTTCCCACCCCCCAATACACCGAGACAGATACATTTTCTTCCGTTTTTTTTCCCCACCCAAAACGAAAAAACATGGAAAGAACGGAACCCATGAACAAAGCTCACGTCCCTACGCGGTGAACGTGACCGACCACCCACGGTTCCCCCTCCCTCAAAATCCAGTCTTTCTCGTTTGGGTCGTGTTGATTTCGCATTTTTTGGAGCTGGATTGGTCGCGTTCTATCCGTTCCTTTTGGCGGCTTTGATCTTAATTTTGATGGGCAATGTGACGTCGAGCGTGGCGGCGAAATTCGCCTTCTTCCCGCCGGAGCCACCGACGTACGATGTCTACAGGGAAGCAGGGGGGGAGGGGGAGGATGGGAAGTTGGTTTTCTCTGGAGTGACGGCGGACAAGAACGTGGAGGTCCGTCTGCTCGACACCAAAGGCGGGAACAAGATCGTCGCCACCTTCTGGAAGCACCCATTTGCGAGGTTCACGCTCCTCTATTCCCATGGCAATGCTGCCGATCTGGGGCAGATGCAGGAGCTCTTTATTGAGCTCAGAGCTCACCTAAGGGTCAACATCATGAGGTATTATTCTTCATTATTTGCCTTTTTGCTCTTCCTTTAAACCGACGCAGCAAGAGACAAGGATAACGACCTTTGAGCTCCCCACTTGATGGCTTCGTTTGTTCTAGGACATGATAGGATGCTCAGCATTTCACCTGTTCCGTATCGTGTGCACTTGATATTGAATTTCATGTCTTGACTTAAGGGCTGAGTTTTATATGGTCTATTGTTGATGTACGTGAGGATCTTTAGAAGTATGGAGACACCTGTTTCTGTTTTTGAAATTTGGTCTGTTCATAACCTACTTATCAGATGCGTGGATATGCATTCACTTTTTTTTGGGTGGGTGGGGGTGGTGGGGGTTGCATAAGTCTTGGTTTTCATGTCATCTCATTCACATCAGTATTTTATTCGTTCGTTATAATTCCTTCTTTTTTTGATCAATCCATTGTCTTTAAATTGACTTGTTCCTTGCTTTTGAGTGGGGGAGTTAGAGGGAGTGCCAGAATATTGGTAATAGGATGTGAACTGTCCACTTCATGGCTTCTTGTCCACCACAAGATGACTAAATGTTCCTGTCTTGTGGATTTTCTCCAGAAAGAGGAGGATTTGCGTGTGTACCTCGATTCATCTGTTTTGTGCTTGAGAGAGTTCCCTATATTTTCTCTCTTCTTGATTTGTTACTTACTTCACGCTTTCTGTTCATATTCAGATTAGGTCACGCTCAAATTCAGGAATTTCTTATATTTAATGTGGGCATTTTCAACGCAAGATCAGTATTCTAGCATTATCTGAACTGTGCTCCTCTTTTCTTGAAATCTATCATCTGATGTGAAGACAATTCTTCATCAAGTGCAACTGACGTTCTTGGTCTGCTTGTTTACTTGGGAACTTTTGTCCATTTTGCAGCTATGACTACTCGGGTTATGGAGCATCCTCTGGAAAGGTAAACTATATATGACAATTTGCAGTACATAAATTACTTTTCCTTCTCCCATTGATCTCTTTTTTGGGTGTAACAGAAATTCTTCTAATAGGCATTGTTCCCCTTCTCATTCAACAGCCATCTGAGTTCAACACATACTATGATATAGAGGCTGTATATAATTGCTTAAAGAGAGAGTACGGAGTTAAGCAAGAGGATCTCATACTCTATGGCCAGTCAGTTGGGAGTGGGCCTACACTTCACCTGGCCTCTCGACTTCAGAGACTAAGAGGAGTTGTGCTTCACAGCGCGATCTTGTCAGGGATCCGAGTCCTGTACCCTGTCAAGATGACATTTTGGTTTGACATATTTAAGGTTAAAAACTTAGTAATGTTTACAAGCCACTTACTTCAGAAGTTCTTATAGATCCTACAGCACTTAAATATTGATGAATAATATTTCTGTCATTTTCAGAATATAGACAAGATAAGGCATGTGAACTGTCCTGTCCTCGTTATACATGTAAGTTTTTTTTTTTTCTATTGCTTCCTTTGTGATTGGTAAATTTCTTATGTTGGGTGCTAAAATATTTAATTAGCGGTTATCTTTATCTCTTTATCTCTTAGTTGGATGTAATTTTTATTGCTTGTAGTAACTCTTATGAAGTTTAAATTTTACTTTCAGACACAAGATACCAACCTGTAGATTTCAATTACTAGGTAAATGAAGCTTGGTAAAAATAAATTGCTTCAATGTTGGTTATTTGGAGTCTGATATTCTTCAGATTCTCAATTCCTTGCTAATTGTAGGTTCTATGTTTTGTCTTTTCCCATTACGAAGTGCACTAGCTTGTAAAGTTGTTAGCAATAAAAATATGACTAACCAATCTTCACTTTTTGGCCGTATGAACAGCAAATAAAATATTCTGTTCCAAATGTTTTAGCCTATTTATTATGGAGAAGTAGAACAGATCAACTTATGATGGACAGAATATCCATTTTGATACAAGGAGTAGAAACACAGGAAAAATCTGTGTGGCGAATCTATTGCATTCTTTATCCTGTACTTAAAACAAGATGTGGCCTGAGTACTCCGTTTCTGTTGGTTTTGCTTCATGTTGCTACTAACTTCTACATGCTGATGGGTTGTATGAGTCTTAGGGAACGGATGACGAGATTGTGGACTGGTCCCATGGGAAACGGCTGTGGGAGCTCTCTAAAGAGAAGTATGATCCACTGTGGGTAAAAGGTGGGGGACACTGCAATCTCGAGACATACCCAGAGTACATAAAGCACCTGCGGAAGTTCATCAATGTGATGGAGAAGCTCTCTGCCACACAACCAGTGAAGCCTCAGATGTCCACTACCCCTAGCCTCACTGAGACCCGGCATAACAAGTGCCTCATATTTGGGAAAAAGTAGTTCTCCTCTTTCCCTTGCTCGCTTGCTCAATTCCACTTCCTTCCCTGTTCAATTGGTGCAAAGAGGGAGACTTTAATCGAAAACATGCGACTTTATGCTCGGTCTCTTTGGGTCCATAAGATTTTGTTGGATGCGTAAGGTGGATGAGAAGTGCATGGGCTGCAGTCAGTTCAGGTTTGGACTCGTGGAGGCCGTGCAGCCGTTTAGTTGGTTAAATTGCTGTTTCATGTATTCAAGTGAATGGGGGAGGAATTGATGTTTGTTGATATCCTCTGTAGAATTGATTATCCTTGGACCTGTCATGTATAATTTTGAGTATGGTTTCGCTCTTCCGATGTAAAGTACCACATTTTCTCAGGAAAGAGAACTAGTCAAACTCATCTTTGTCGTCCTCAATGGCAGGTCGCTGCCTTTTGTTTGATAAGCTGCTGCATGAGCCAAACAAGAAGAAAACCAAAAAAAAGAAGAAGAAGAAGAAACAGAAGAAGAAGGGACTATACGTTCGTTCGTGCATCTATTGTGTCATGTTGTATCCGAGTTGCTTTATATGTCTACAGTTGCAAAGCTCAACTAGCTTATAGCTAAGGCTGTAGTTAAAGAAGTAAATTATAAAGTAATATATGAGGCACATCTTACTGCATCTTAGGGGAATATGTATCAAACTGCCACAAGATATATATATTATGATATTCCCCGTAATAAATTAAGAAAATGCAAATCCTACCGATCCATTACATGAATCAAACTGACCAGATCTTCCCAATGAGCTTCATTTCATTGATGAAACAGTATCTCTTAGCGCCCAGATCTTCACATATGAATCAAAACATCTCGATACTTCTCTTTTATGTAAATATTCCATGAGAACACGGTGAAGATACGACTATGGAAGAAGAATTTAGCAAATTTTCCTGAAAGCTCATCTTTTCGAGCTATAGAGAAAACCAGTGAATGGCCATTCCATTCGTATATTTATTCCCCTTCCCAGCCCATTTGTCGGGCGCGCTGTTCCCACATCATCGTCACTTTTCTCTCCTTGATCAAAAGGGCCTCGGCCCGTTCTCGGGCCTCCTCACAAATCTCCGTGGCTGCATTGCATTTCTCGGCCTCCCTCTGGTATTGAGAAGCAATCCTTTTGGCCTCGATGAAGGTCATGTTCATATGGTGGGCATGCTCCTCAGCAACTGCCTCTTGGAGCTTCAGCTCCTCTGCAAGAAGGTCCGTGAACTGCTTCTCCATTTCTTGCTTGAGATCAGGATCATTGCTCCCACAATCTGCATATTTTATTGGTTGGATGCAAGTTTATCATGATATCAAAAGGTGTAAATGATGGAAATGTAGGTGACCAGTTGGATTAAAATTTTTTTCTCCTGAGAAATCTAGAAGGTAAGGCAACAGATGCAGATGGCTCTTTAAACAACGGTTTCTCCATGAAAGCAGGAAGATTCGCTTAGAGAGGAAAAGCAAGAATTTTAATGTGCTTCTCCCAAAAGAAAGATGAAATTAAATTGAAGATGTCCTCCAAATCTGATAGGAAGGTGAGCAAGACTAGTGATTTTGAGAAGCAAAGTGACAAATGAAAAGGATAAAAATGTGGCAAGTGGATAACTAAAGATGGGCCATGTTTCTAAATTAACTATTCCCTTTCTAGAAACACAAAATCTAATGCATCGAAACTTTTAGCGAATTCCTGTAAAAGTGAGAGATACTAGACAAACCATAGAATGTAAGATTAGCATTAATAATGGAGTGGTAGCAAAGATACGTCCATAAGTATGAGCACTAACCTGTGACTGAGAGGTTAGCTAGCCCTGCAAAAGGAAGAAACTAGACATCATAAACATGAATTTGTATAATAATCAAGAATGGCAATGTACCGAAGTACCACTGGATTTCGAAATATTCAATTTTAAAGTCCGCAAGAAAAGCTTAGAAAATATAGACAACAGGTTGTACTAGAAACTTAACAATTGTGACAGATGAAGCACATTGCATATCATTTCTGGGTGTCTAATGGCATTGAATAGAGAACTTGAAGCAGATCAAGGATACAGTGATTATGTTCAGAAAATGAAAATGATAGGGAAGTAAATTCTCTTGCAATATAAGGTGGTAAGGGATTTCAACCAGACCTTGGGCAAAATGGCAATAGCACAAGAAGTACAGATATCAAATGCTACCTCTAAGATCAACATGAAGAAGAGACTATATTCTTGATATAGCTACAATAAAAAAAAAAAAATCCAACAGAAGGACAAATGCAGCGACCAAAAAACACAAAATAAGGGAAAAATGAAAAATTAAATACAAGACACCTTAGCTAATAAGACTAAAGAAAGCCCAAGATAACATTCCAAATATTAGCCCCCCATGCTCAGTAACCAAATTCTATAACCCCCAGAACTATAGCCTCATGCTCCAAAAAAAATATTGGGTTCCCCATAGTAACTATGAAATCAACTTGTCAAGTCCAGCAAAGAATTCAACCTAGGAATAACGGTAAGGCAACTACCATTCAAAATAAACATCCTGTAGATCAAACCCAATCATCTAAAGAACCCAAAGGGAATAAAATGAGATTTAGCTGAAGATCGATCTCCCAAAATACTGCTCAAAGTACAAGAAAGCCAAGCGATATTTATCACAGCAATATACAGCTTAAAATGGAAGGCAGAAATGAAACCCAACCACCAGGCAATTAAGCACAAAGCAAGATTATAACTATAAAGCTCAGTCTCAAGTATTTATGGTAAGATCTGGGAATTCGATCAAACACAAACAATAACCTCAAGTTCAGCTAAAACTAAGATTCTAAAATAGTAAGTAGCAAAATACATTTAACCTTCCAAACTAACTTCGTAATCCCAGATTGATAACATCAAGGTACAGCTCAAAGTCCACAAACCACAGGACAACACTGAGGAACTTATCAAGCCCAGAAGGAAATAATCTAAAAGACAGCTTAATTTTCAAATTTCTAATAAAGATTGAAAACTCATTAACCAACTAGAAACTCACGTATGATAACGTCAGATCCGGCTCAAAAGACGAAGGCCCTCTACCACAGAAAGAGAATGGTATAGAGAGAGAATGATTGACTACCGGGAGCAATCTTGAGAAGAGAGAGAGGAGGAGGGCAATCACAGACGCAAGGAGGGCAGGAGAGATTCGAATCAGAGAACTTGATGCCCTTCTTGAGCTTCCAATACAGAGCGGGGCCGCACACGCCCAGAGCTGAAACGACTGCAAACACCACCAGGCAACACCTCAGACATGCCCCAGATCTTCTTGACATCTCCCTCGCCGTCTCAAATCCGTCCCAGCGAACCCGTGATTTTCTTGATTCTCCCTAACTTTCCCGAGAAAGATCTAATCGATAATTCAAGAATTCCGCGTGATGTATATTCAACCTTAAGATGTATTTTCTTTCGCTGTTCTCAGTTGAGTCCTCCAACTTTAGAATGCATATTCAACCAAGCCTTTAGTCCTTTCTTTCTTCCAAAGCAATAATAATAACAAAGTCATACTCTTACAAGAGGAAATTTTGTATCACTTTCCATTTAAGTCATAATTTTAATTTTAATGTACTTTTATATTGTTAATGAAAAAAATTTATAATAATAAAAATTTTATCAATTCAGATAACTCGAACTTCCATCAACGTTGTAATGTCTGATGCTACTATGAGCATATAGGCATTTAACTAATTGGTATTTATGTTTATTGTTGTAAAGATAGTTCAGACACGGTTGAACCAGTTGACACTCTTCTTCCGGTAATCCCCACAGGTTTCCAGAGAACTCAGATTTGGTCCTCCTCCTTGAGATCTGCATAATACTGTTCAATCCAACTCTGAATGATCTCAACTTCTTGCCTCCTCTGCTCTACAAGCCAGTACGGGTCATTCCTTGTCGGTGAACGAAAGTCAGCATGGTGAGCACCTGAAAAACGAATCACACGAATGTGAGATTCATGCACAAGGTCAGTGCAGATGAATAAATGTCAGAACAAAACTGTATTTACCTTTCACGGTGACAAGGGCAACGATGCTATCCGATATGTTCTTCAGCACACTGCGGGAAATTCAGGTTGAAATTCAGTGGCACTAGAAGAACTAGAGATGTCAAACTAAAGGTCTAGAGCTAAGGTCAATATCAAATCGAAACCCAACAAGCGGCCAAACTGATGGAGCTAACGTGAATGACTGTCAAATGCAGATATAAATGATGATGATGATGATGATGATTCAAATTCGAACAAAAACAACAATTGTTACCTCCCTCTGCTCCAAGGATCTTGCATCCCGTTGGAGAATATGATGTTGCTACCAAATCTCTTAAGCACTTTGTCTATTCTCTGCATTTAGAAGCGGAGTTCTTATTGTGATCTATGATCAGATTCTTCCCCTCAGGAAGAAACAATGCAGACGGACAGAGTGGTAGTGGAACTTACTTCGCCGCCAAATTCGGTGGTGATCCAGTGAGGCCGAGGTGCAACTCCATATTTGCCCAAGCAATAAGCAGCGTCCTCTGAGTAGTAATATGAGTATGGCATGAACATGCTCTCGTTTGAGCAACTCATCGGCATAACCATCTCTGTGCACGCCTGTGTTAATCAGAAGAATCAACTGTAAATATCTGACTTGAGACCGTGAGTATCCATAAAATCAAGTTTAAACAAATCATGCCTTGTGGAGTTCCAAACTAATGACTAGTTTGACGAAATTTATTGATTGTTCATTCAGTCTCAAGACAAAGCTTCCACTGAATGTAAGACGGCTCTTTGAGTAAATTTGTTTCATACTTACCTGCCAGTCCCAACCATGTTCGGCTCCATGAGAATCCTGTTGATCTTCCAAGTTGAAGCATTTCACTGTTCCTGAATAGTTGTAGTAGAGACTTGCAGCTGCGAAAGCCCTGCTAAGCTTCGTTGCTCCTGGAGGGTACTTATCTATAATCTTGCACATCTTCATAACACACACACACACACAAAGGAATAAGAGAGAAATATTTGATCTAAGTCTACAGCTCATAAGTTGACGCTTATTTTAGAGAGACTGGCCCAAAAAAAGTTGAAATGGGCAATTTGATCAGGTAGGTGGAATTTTCTCATTCCCATAAAATTCAGTTTTTCTTGAGCACTAATTTGTCCAAAAGTTGGCGAGTACCTCTGTGACTGGAAACGCTGGTAGATGCATCATGAAATCAGCCTCGGTCGGGTAATTCACCATGGCTGTGTAAACAAATGCAGTCGATAGCCAGTCCAGTGCGGGATCTACTGAATGTAGCTTTCTGAAAATTCACAACTACTCTATAAGATTCACAGCAACAAAATGAAAAAGGAACATCCACTGAAGAATCATTTTGCGACCATCTCAGGACTTGAAACTGATTTTTTTTTTTTT